>LUCH01001101.1:114177-152530 GCA_013368495.1 Paragonimus heterotremus
GTCGGACGATCTGATTGGCCAGTGCAGATATGGCTTACTCGATTGGCTGCACTCCACCACAAAGTGTATTGGCGAACATAAGATAAAATGATACAATAGGGGGTGGTGGTGTTGCGATTGGAAAATGCAGGTGTTTGATGGATCGGATTACCTCTCAATAATAGCATGATTACAAGGGAACAGTGCCCATGAGGAACGTTACTATGAAGGGCAAAACTGCATTAGGATGGACAGAAACCACCGATTTATATTTGGCGGTTTTTCCCAGTTTTCGAAATACATTGACCTACTGGTGACAGACATCTACGCGACACCCTTCGTCACGTTACGTTCTCAACCGTATACTAAAACACCCTCGAGTGGGTAACCATACTTGCCTAATTTCTTGCGGTCTTTCAGGTAGTGCGTGATCAAAAGGTTTCAGGCGATTAGTATTGACTGGTTCGGTGTTAGAGTCCATGATGATATCGCGTCCGTCGCTGAAAATGTACTTTTGTTCCCATGAGGATTGGCTGGCACACCTAGGTTCTTAGCCGACTAGTACTACCATGCCTTATTCCTGAATTGAATATGTACTATCGGACACAGTTAATTTCAGCATCCACATATGTGATGTTGCAAATCAGTCTGTAATCGAGTTGTCTTAATATTATTGTGGATCGCATTGTCGATTTTCATGGTCACATGTCCTACAACGTATGGCATTCCATATCCTGTCCCAAAATGTTAACAAGGATAGTTCGCTCACAGACTTATAAGGACTTCATGTAATTACGCTTGAATTTCGCGGTAGCTGGGGAATACATGATTATGACTGTGGCATGAGTTTCTAACCTTCAGTATAAACAGACGGCTAAAACATTCGATCCACAGGTATATAGTAGGTGTATGGTTGAATTGTGAAGTCTGTTCGAGGGATTGCGGAAATCTATCGTGATAGTAGGGCGATTCTGTAACTTTATTTCTATGTTTTAATTGATGTACTTTACTAGGGGACTATTTAGAGCTTTACGTTGACTGTTTGCTTATCTCTGTAGAGACAATGAGCTGCTTTCCCCTGACCACCATCCTACAGCTTCTGCGTTGGTTGCACAATGCGATTCTGGAAATGTAGACTTTACTACGGTTGCGACAGGAGAATACCATATTAACTTTTGCCTGTGTCCGTGTTGGCCACCAAAGTCTGCAGTTTGCTCCACCAAATGTTGACTAATTTAATGTCGAATGGTATGACCCAAGTGAGGAAGGAGTGCACTAAAGGACAATGATTGCATGCCGCACAGTTTGTTGCGTTGCTTTAATTCATTAGAGTGTACACTGAGATGAGGAGCTTTAAGTAACAGTTAACCATATGTAGGACGGGATGTTTCTTCACACAAAAGGTGTGTTCGTGGTTCAGTAAAGTAGAAATTGATCACCGTACTATTTTCAACTCAAATTCTATCTTGCCTTCGTATGTTGTACTTCCCTCTTTCAGGCGGAAATCGACCAGCCGTTTGTAGTTGAATCGCAAACAAGCAAGCATACAGCACGGTCTTAGAAGTGGTTAAGCTGTTTGTAAACAGCTGGTCCCGGTGAATCGACTAATACAGTACATTAGAGTTGCATGTTTGTAGGTGATGAGAGTGCGATAAATGATGTAATTCCGCAATTTTTCTCTTCTGAATTTCGTTTCCTAATGGATTGGAGAGATCAATTGTTTCTTGTGAATAGATGTTTGGACTTCTATCGGACGCTTATTCACGGGTCGTGGGTTCGAGTCTGTGGTGTATGTGGTCCTACTGAGGTCTAACATGAACGAGACAGCCGCCCATTACTCATCTGGTGATTACTGAGATCTACTGTTTGTGTTGACCTACTGGCGACAGACATCTACGCGACACCCTTCGTCACGTTACGTTCTCAACCGTATACCAAAACACCCTCGAGTGGGTAACCATACTTGCCTAATTTCGTGCGGTCTTTCAGATAGTGTATGTATCAAACGGTTTCAGGCGATTAGTATTGACCGGTCCGGTGTTGGAGTCCATGATGATATCGCGTCCGGCGCTGAAGATGTACGTTTGTTCCCATAAGAATTGGCTGGCACACCTAGGTTCTTAGCCGACTAGTACAACCATACCTTATTCCTGAATTGGACTGGAATTTCGAAGATATTCTGTCACATATGTCAGATGGTAATCTTACATTCTGTTCCGCTCACAGAGTTTGGCAGTTGCTTAGTTGAAATGTCGACGGCGCTTCCCTGCACCAACGAACAGCTGGATAGAACGAGGTCCTGATGGCCAACCTACGGATGCTGTTAACAACAGTCTGAATAAGTGGTCCCGTCCGCTACACCTGGCCGTTACCTTGTGATCAGGAAGCGGTTATCCTAGTATTACTTATTTTTGGCGTTCGATAGTGTTGATCCGCCAGGGTTTTAAAAGATGGAATCTCTATCTCAATATGATTGTTGCAGTTGCCCGCTATCACCGTTTCGGCCGTTGCTGTATCCTCTTATGTTATGGATATGACCCTACATCATAGCAAAATACTTCACCAACGCGAGAACGTCCTGCTGTTATCGCTCATAACGTCGTGCAGCGGATTTCCCTTCGATATGTGCATCAGTACTGATAGGGGTTGATTTCGTGTCTGTACTAATTACGACAGCAGAATCTATTTTGTGCTACAGCGTCAGATTACTTTGCCCCACCGCGTGCCGTTTCTTAATAGAGATTTGCTAATGCTTCTGTAACTAGTGGCTGTGTTTGGGTTATCGTGATTAGAAACAGGTCGACCTGCCTAACACATCTATCCTCAGAAGTGCCAACGTAATCTTTTGTGGCACATGCGAATATTTCGGTCCATACCGTATAGACTGTCAAATGAATTCCTACACCTTGTTCAAAATTAACTGTGAGATATGACTCCGTGTAAATTTTTCTTATATATTTACGGGTATTATTTTTTTCTCCAGACGGCAGTTACGACACACTGGAAAACGCTTTTAACATTAGAAAAGTGAACCGATCTTTGCACATCTCCCTTTCGAGCAAGTTTATCCTGGCTGGCGTCCACAGAGCTAGAAGCATGTGCAGTAATACATTAGATAGCCTCACCAAATAATACAATGCTTCCAAATATGTTACCAGGCGGGGTAGTTATTATTGTATCCGAATCGAGTGTTTTAGTAAAGAAGGCTTTTGGAGATTCCTTCAAGGATATGCAAAAGACATTGGATGTTTCACTACTGTCAGCTGGACACCAATAGAAATTTTACACATGAGACCAGCGATTGAACAATGGCTATAAAGTTGCTTATCCGAGATTTCTGGCACTTGACCGATCAAGCTCACGAGAGTCTGTCGACCAGGTGGAACACTTTATATTATGTAAATTAGTTCAAAAGAGTGGAACAACTTTCATCACTAGGGGGTTGTTACCGCATTCATTCGAGTAGATGGTCCAGCAAAAGAGACTCAAACTTGCTGACGTGATCATGACCTAATATCCTGTAAACTGTTCGACGATGAACAAAGAATGCAACTTTGATATACGGCTAACTTTGCTAATGTGATTCATGCCTTTTGATTTCAGTCATTCATTGAACTCTTGTCTCATCAGAAGACTAATAAAGAGGAGATAAGATCATTTTATTCTTGTCCTGACCGTAAGCAAAACAATGAAGGAAGACAGAATGAGATGCTCGACCGAAATTGTCTAGTCACACAGTTAGAGCTACGCCACTCATACTGAGTTTCAAGCATTTGCCCAAAGGAAAAGACCACAGGTCGTACATTGTACAATATGTGACACGGCCGAAGTGCGATTAGATACAAAATGAGAAAGGGGAGTACACATTACATTCATCTAACCCGTACGATTGGTTCTTCGTTCAACTATGGATGATACGTCAACTAGCCTACGATAAAGACAAGGAGGCCAGCCCGCAGTTCAGCGTGTTGGTTTTGTTGCAATTGCTTTTCAAGCGAGGAATGAGTTGTACATAACCGATGACATTTTCCAATTGTACCTTGATTGCAAAGGTTACCAAAACGTCTTTTTATCTGAAAGAGGCCTGTAAATTAACTCTTCGGCTATGAGCTGTTTTCTCCTGGAACGCTCCTATCTTGTAGGCCAAATCCTTGAGTCAAAGGTTTATGATGGGATCAGTCAATTACACACCCCTCCATGGCATAAACACCTAGAAGTGTCCGGAGTCATCCCATTTTTGATGGTGTCATAATTAAACCACTTTCATCTACCTACTCTAGTTTGTCTCCAATTGTTCCGCTTTTTCTGTGGTTTCTAGTGCTTCTCCGTTTGATAGTTGTTATCTGAAGCCAGGACGAGTAAACGCTGCTGATTGTAATGTCCGCATATTACGACGAATAGACCAACAGATTTCTTTGGCGAACACTTTCACGGGTCTGGAGCTTGTCTGTATCGAATCCAACTCGCCCTTTGATCTGATACTACGTTTGTTCACCACATTTAAGTAATCGATAGGTGGTTTTTCGATCAAGTCGCTGATGCACTGAACACAACTGCACTCTGCGGCAAGTCGTATAACATCGATACTCCTTCAGTATCCAACGATCCAAGGCTGCCGTCGATCAGGTTGCCAGTAAAGCTGTCTGTAACTGCATCTTTCCTTAACGATTCTCCGATATGCATGAATCCATCAAAATCGTCGTGTATTGAGTCTTTATTCAGAATTAGAGTTTTAAGACAGTTATCTCAACTACTCAACAATTGAAGTTGCGATTGTCAGTAGTGTCTGATCTCCTTCCTTTATTTTTGTACGTAAGCTTACATAATCGGATAGACTTAGTATGGGGCTTATTTCTGGTGTTAAAATGGCTCACAGACTGTGCGTATGACACTGCTGCTGCTTGGCCAATCGGTCGAAGATATACAGACCACGTTGACCAAGCTGAATAGTCAGAATAGTCTATGTAGAATATGCCTCATATCTATGGAGAGCTACTTCGGGACTGATGCTTGCTCACCTGTTTTCTCCATTACAGGCAATCTGCTTGAGCCTGTGGGTCATTTTACGTCTAATCAGTTACTGATATTCTAGAGGTAGTAGCAACAAGAATACATGAATCACGTGCTGCTTTATCCGATTTTTGTATCTGGGGCCGATTGGCGTTGAGATAGTGAGCTTACGATGTTTTTGTGCGATCCATTTTCTTATGTAGTTTGGAAACGTTACCTGCCCGGTTGGGGATTTCAAGTTTATTCAAATGGCCATTCGACATGTCAGTGCATTGCAGTTAGTGATTTGCTCACCCTCATACTGTGGATAACTTTCCTGATTGGTCACATTTTACCGGTTTTGTTCCTTCTCTTTGAAGGGAATTTTCGTCTGGAATATTTCTCACAAACGCGGTAGCGTGAATCGCAATACCAACTGTTCAAGGTCGTGATTACTTATGCATAGGTATGTAAGTGTTTTAGAAGAGCATCGGTCAGTAGGTATAACAACGTTCTACTAATTGGGCCTTATAAATGCATGCTAGGCAAAACGCCTGTTTTATGACTTTTGACGCAATTTGCGCTGTTCTCATTCTAGGTCTCATCTGACTTTCCGTTTTTATCAAAGTGCACAATAATTACACAGGTTTTAAGTTAATTCTGCACTACCTGGCTGTAAAGTTGCTCCATATGGTGCTTACCTGACCCAATTTGTGTGAACCCAACAATGACTGCTTTTTAAAGGTCATCCGAATGATTCCAGTAGAAACTACAACTCTTGCCGCGACTGAACTACTACGGAATTATTGGACTCTATTTATCACAGTTTTCACCAATAACTACTTCGAAGTAGGGTTTTCCCTGAAAGACCAAGTGTATGACATGTTTTCAGGTACTGTCGTCCAAATAATGAATTTGTTTCGGCAGTAGAATGGCAGCAGTGCGGAAGTAGGGCTGCGTGTATTTAATAGCAGTACAAGTTCACTGTGGTATGATCTTTTCGTTCTTCACCAACATCGCCTGTTGAAATGTCTTGAAAATTCCAAAGAAGCGTGTTGTTAGTCTCTTCTGACTCGAATTGGAAGTGCTGCAGACTGAAACAGATTGCTTTATAATGAAACATGCAATTGTCTACCGTTACATCAGATGTTGCCCGGTCTTCTAGTTTACTAAGATGGAAGCTTGCTGACTAGTGACTGTTGGTAGTGAAGCAAGATACTAGTCCATGACGTCTTCCTTTGTATTTCCTCTGCTGCAAGTGTCTTCTTTTATAATCACTCAGTATTATTGATTTCCTCCCAGCTATCTATATACATTTAAGTAAGTTTCCCCCTCCTAAAATTGCCGATACGCATGCACGGCATTTCTTTTTACAGCAGAAACCGCAGGGTGGAAAACCATGTTTGTTCCGATAGTTTTCGTCTTAAATTCACCAATGCCACTATTGAGACTTCCTTAGAACGGATACTCCACGCCGGCAACAAGTGTGCATTCGACAACAACCCCATAAACTGTGCATCAGTTTGATGTACTCAACGACAGGTCGGGTCCTTGTGATTGGGGTAGATACGGAATTTAAGCTATTCACAGGTGTACACTGTTTAACAATCTTCATCGAATTGATTTGTATCTGTTAGGTGCACCGGAGTTTACCTATAATGATCGTGACCATCACAGACACGTACACGTCAAGTTATCTTAATGCATGCACTGCGGGAGCATGTCCACACTCAACAACCTAACGCAGCTCTGTCACTAGCGCAACGAGCATGAACATCACTTTAGGCGAGAAATTAGAAAGGATGGCTTCGTCGCTCAACTTGCAAAAGCAGTACGTGTACACTCGTCCCAACCAGCGGCAGCCCACTGGATCACGGCAGCACTTTAGGAAGGGTGTGTGCGCGATCTCCATATTATATGCAAAATCATCTGCTCTCCGTACATAGAATCTCCCGTCACGACGATACGAAGTGAATCTCTACTAGTCTCTGAGGATGATACGAGACGAAATAACATAGCGCTACTTACAGGGCTTCATATCCACACTTATTGCTCCCCAGTGCCGCTCAGTCAGGAGAGACAAACGTATGGAACGTCTGAATCAAACTTCCATGTTGGTTATCGTAGCAATGTGAGTAAACCTGCCAGGTTCACCCAGCGTATGACCAGAAGCAAAATGATTTAACTTCGTGATTTTCAAACGACGCGTTCTGCTAGTGGATACTGCGAGATCGTACGAAACTCGCTTGCCTTTTTAACCATGCTACACGTAAACTTAAAGTATTCTCGTTCGTATTGAATAACATTTTTATTCAACTTCCTCTTTCCTGCACACACATACCAAAATTGGCTGCATTTCGTGGTCATTGCCACTACGCAAAATCGGAACTGTGCGGAAACCCGACGACCCTGATTGCACGAATACCCTAGAGTGCGATTGCGCACGGGTCGAGGTGTCCTACTCGTTTGTGGCCGAATTTGACGTCTAGGCTGACCTCGGCGACCGACTTTTTATATTCACTAACCACGTTTCCCGTCTGACTCGTGAATTTTGGGGAGAGTTAACTGGTCTTATATGTAGATCTAGCAAAAATCATGTTATGCTTCCAACCCAGCATATTTTAATCAGCGCATGTCAGCGTATCGTTATATCATTCCAAGGGGTAATTATTTAACTGACACTATTTTGGAACCATAGGATTCGGTTGCCTTGCGTCATCTCAACTTCACCGGCATTCACTTCTCCGAATATATTATTTTTAAGGGCGAACACTTCTGTATGTCCATGGAAGTTGGTATCTTAGAGGTGCAGTCCATTAGCCCCAGGAAAATCCACCTATATGCACGCTTTTTTGCATGAAAGTTTGGAAGCATGTGACAGTTAAATCGCTACAATGACAAACCTATCTTTAGTGGGCAGGCGCAGCGATCAGACTGGTTTCTATCTCCCACATAAACAAGCACCGCTTGACTGACTGCCATCTTGGCCAACGTCGTGTCAGCAACCCCAGTCTTTCAGACGTACGAAAGTTTGCCGCTTGATCAGCTGTATTCTACCTTATTTGCCCGTTTTACTAAATTTGCTGGCGACCGAAATGGCAAGACCCCTTTTGCAATGAATTGTCTTCAAACTGTTCCACTGATCGATGAGGTGTTCTAAGATGCTTGACAAGACAGTAATTGATGGCATAAAAAACTCTTGCCCAAACAGTTGTCTTTATCGACTGCCAGCTTCACGCCCCTGGTATTTGCCCAAAGGTTTTCGTCAAACGGGTTTGTTTGCGACAACATTCGATGTCACAGCGTCGTTTTGCACTGGTGGTTAATCCACTATTCAAGAGCGACAACTGAGATCATTTCCTTTCCCGGAGTACAAGCTGACAGAGTGAGTCCTAACGATTTGGTTGCGCGAAACCCGCACACTCGTATTCATATACTGAATACTTATTTATGAATGTCTGCTGTATCGTGGTCAACCCAACATGTTACGCGTTCACTCACTTAGCCTGAAGAAAGAACTAATAATAAGCATAAACCTCGTGGAAAAGTTGGATAATTACCACAAAATCGTATCAGTTGATTCGGTTTCGTGTCTATAGTTTAGGCAACTTGTGACTGTCAAATCTTTAACCAACAGGGTTCGGTGTTACACTGGCATGACAAAAAATATCTATTCCACCTTGTTAAAGGGTGATATGACCGCCGTGCACCAAGTTATGCAGATTGTCTGATGAACTCAATATTGCCTTGGTAACAATTCACACGTCGTGTTATTGAACTGATTTACAATTATGAAAATAAACGATGTCAGCTGAATTACGTCTACAGTCGGAACTGGAACATTAAAAAACAAGCAGATACAACGAGTCATCGAGAAATACCATCATAGAAAAGAATACCAGGCAGAATATTGAGGAAAAAGCTTAAACCAACTGTAGCTGGCGGTTACTTCAATTCCTTATCAAATGTCGCTGTTAAAACATCGACGAGCTAAAGGCTTGGTAGTCACAGGTTACCTCAACCATAAATATGAAACTAAATCAATAATTTTTTCATCAATTGATACGGTTTGTGGTAGTTATCCAAGATTTACACAAGATCTATCCCTATTATCACTATTTTGTGACTGAAATACACTGTTCTCTAGTTGCTGAAAATATAAGTACGTAAAAATGGCTACCGCTCTGACAGCTGAGAAAAGGCTTGCCCGAATTATCCGGCCATTCAGACGACGATAGAAGCTTGCAAATCTCAAAGGATTGCTAACTGACCCAGAAACGCACGATCAATTTCCTAGATGTGTTGTCCGTCTGGGTCACATAAAAAACAACCGTGTACATCAGCCCGCACTCTCATCGGCCCGGCAACCGGGCAGAGACGAGCTAACTTCGCCTACTCTCTGCATCCCTTGGTCTGTCCCCTCACATCGCAACAGCTAACAAATCCTTACACTTATCAGCCTGCCTATATACATTTTGGCTGTGGGATCCCATTCACCACTGAAACTCAGATAATCCCTTTGAAATATCCTAATTTGACATTATGATAGTTTGAATCGGAAAGGGTGTACAGTAAATATCTGAGTAAATTCAGTTAATTTATATAAGACATTTGAGGAGTCGTAATGATTATGTACTGGACAAAGATACGAATCAGGAAGCCATAAAATAACCACAGACATTATGTCATTTTGGCGCTGGAGTGCAATGTTGGTTCATTGTTAATCGTATCTCTTTCGTAGTCCCACGTGTTAAAGTAGGGAGTGGACTGTTGGTGATACAGTTGGACCATAGTTAACTTGAGGAGATCGATCGGAAGACACAAAGTGCCATATGCTGTTTTAGTCGCCGGGTCCCATCCAGTCGAAGCCCAAATTTTCTACAATTAGGTCACTTTTAAACTAATAAGTTTACAAACTACTTATTGGTGATACAGAACATTACCACGTTCAAATATGCGGTAGCTTTGGATAGACTATTTAAACAGTAAATATTCTTCTCTGTATAAGTAACTGACGATTCAGTCCTTCGAGTTGGTCTGAAATCAGCCCATGAATGGGTCCCATCCAACTCGCATTGTATTGCCTATGTGACCGTTGAATCGATCTCCCTTGAATCCTCATTTGCATACTGTTCCAACTAACTCCCAGCGACGAAACTGTCATTCACGAGTCCATCCCCACACTTCAACTAAGGATCCTACTGGGGTCTTTGTCGGTCAGCATACCAAGCTCGATGGAATCGTGAGCCGAATGTAGATTGACTAAACGAACCCTGTCCAGCAAAGACCACGTAGACGACTGGTGTCGAGAAGCAAGCGATGACAAATCGCTTCGTTCACTCTCGAGGAACGAACATTTAGCTAATGCAAACGCAAAATTGTGGTGAGTTACGAGCTGGGCTTTTCCGCCCCAGCTGCTCTGTCCAGGTTTCGTCCGACCGGGCATATATGCATCTACATGCACACCCTCCCGAACGTCTACAAAACAAGGTGCTAACAACAAACCACTCTCGCTTTGTCCACTCAGAAATCCGTATTCAGCAAATCATTGTGAACATTCCACCACAGACGTGGACTCTTCCAAACGATGTAGCTGTGGCTCTGTTGAACGGATGATGACCGCTCCAAGATTCAACAGAAAGAGCCGCCAAAAAGATGTCATGCATTGTAGGCGGATAAATTGTTATTGCCAAATCAATACTTAGGAATAAGTTAAGAAACAAGAGATGAAACAAGTGTACTAGATAAAAACCAAGATGCGACTGTTTGTCATTTTACAAGGCGACAAATAATTCAAACAACAGATAGATATCACAGATATGTGGCACGAATTGTAAGGGGGTATATACACAGCAAAGACAACATGTGTCAAGGTTACAAGAACCTGGAAGGAATACAGCCGTCTAAAGTCCACTTTTGTTCGGCCAGATAGGCGCTGAAGTGAGTACGGGCTCGCGTGAGCACACGTGAAAGGTTGTGTTGTTTCGATTTCCGTTGGTAGAAAGCTATCATATCACTCGCTTCGTTCACAGTAGCCAGCAGATCTTCGCGATATTCCAGAAGCAAAGACAGACAGAGGAACAACAGAAAAGGGTTGCCCTGCCCAAATTGATCCGGTGTCGGCAGGCGAGTGACTGATTTTACCGAACGCACTGAGCCGTAGCGTGTAAGATCGGATACAACGGGTGCGGGATCAGCTCGGTGCGCTCTACGTCGAACGCACTGCGCTTTACTAAGGCTACCGTCTTCACCGGACAAAGAATCCAATCCCAAAGAGAAAACGTTGTTTGAAGATGCAGCAGGTCGAAGAAGACCTGCGAAGCTGGAATCTGAATCGCTGGGAGAGGAACCGGCATCATCGTCAGCTGCGCAAGGGTCGGCAACGGAACAAGGTTGCGGATCGACTGAATAGAAATTTTCCGGTGATGGAACACAACGTGCAATATCATCACTAGCTAGGCGACTTAGGAGCGGGCGATTCGATCCGGACAACCGTACAACGTAAGGCGATCCAATAAGGGAATTGATCAGACTCACATCACGAGATGTGTAGCCAGATGGATACTCCACAGACGTGGTGTTGGTGTGGAGTAGGTTCGAAGGGAACACAAGTGTCTGCTCAGCAAGGACGAGATAACCTTCGGACTTGGAATTACTCACGTGATTTTCGGTCTGCGACAAGGCGCGAACCAATGCTACAGTGGCCCACTGAATCTCAAACAGCCGCAGGCAATCGGGGAAACAGAATTCGCGCTTCAGTTCCAACATAAGCCAACGCTGTGTGAAATACATATCGGATAGACCGTGCATACGCAAAAAGTGCGCAAGGTGAGGATCTGTGTAGACGAGCAAATCATGCAGGTGTCGAATTTTAGTCATCAAGCCCGACTGTTCGGAGGAATGGAAGTTGCTTTTCACACGTTTCATGAGGGAACAGAAACACAGATATGCCGATGCTTCCTCAGACTGGATAACCAGTAGGGGACTTGCCAAATCTGACATGCCTAAAAGTAAAACAAAGAATGTGGGAAAGGGAATGCGATGAATAGGCTGTGGAATTTCCACACATGAATATAACAAAGTAAACGTGCGACCCTCGCCAAGACTGTTGAAATGAGAAATAGAAGGCTGAGGGAACTGTGAACAGAATGGCCGAAAGCTTCGGAATGAAATTGATAAAGTAAAAGTAGAACAAATTATTAAACACTCGAATACCTATTAGAAGCAAAAGTCTCAATTTAATGTGAAAACAATGAAATAATGTTAACGATTATTAACTTATGTCAATCTGAAGTTCTAAAGGACCTTAGAAATGAGAAAAAGCAACAACTAGGAGCACAACTTTCTCCTAAGTATACTCAAACAAAAATGTTGTCCCAGCGGAAACCAAGGAACTGTCGAATAAATTTCAGATGAAATTCTAACACCGATGCGATACTGTCCCCTGAAGAACATTCACGAATGCGGTCGAAAGGGTTCGCACTAAGGGTTAACTCTTCTAGATGAGAGGCGCTGATGAAATTATGATCTAGGCAAACAACATAACTAAGCCGCGTATTCTAACTGGATGGAATACAACACAGTATGTAAATTGCATGCTCACTAAAACACTGAAATAAAGAATCTTGCCTTATTCGGTTTAGCATAGAATACAAGGGTCATGATGTTTGATAACATACACATCCGCTTTTAGAGGTAAAACAACCTGAAGAATCCAAACGAAGACGAAACCGACAGTAGGGTATCGGTTTGACGACGACTAGCGAGAAGCGTTATAAAACAATGTTTCGAGCTTTTTCGGCCAGTACAAATCGATAATCCGAGGTAGATTGTATCCATTCGCACTAGCTAAGTAATAACCCAGGCCTATTCAGAGTTTTCACTGCGACACGACAACCGCGGTGTTGATGTGAAAGTGAATGAACGACGAGATAACGATCGATATCACTTTTCAGTTTGTGTGGATCAAAGGCTAGCTCACCGGTCAACCACCATATTGAACAAAAGATCGAAAATGAGGGCATCCAAATGTCGTTAGAGTCAGAGACCAGCATTCAGAATTGATCACCTATTGGACGCACTCACCACCCATCGCTTAAGTGTGATATGACAAAAGAAGCTAGAATTTTTCCATAAATGAACAAGTATTTGTTCAAATGAAGCACTCAACTAGTTCATCTGTTCGTACAAGGGGTGGGTGATGGTTGTAAAATGAAATACTTTCTCACCCTTATCAGAGTGGAGACCTATTTGACATAAACCATTTGGTGCGGACCAAAAACGGTCTCTCTTCAGTAGTAAATCCACCAGATGGGACGCCTGTGTACGACTGTTTATGTTTGAGCATTGTTTCCTCAACAGAATCTTCGGTATTCCAACAAGAAGTGGTACTAGATGAGACATCACCTCTAAAGGGATGGTTCGTGGATCGGAAATGACAATCACTGTAACTAAATATTGTTTGCGCGATAATGGGGAAACGAACACGTATAAATTAATAAGCACGTTTTGGTAGAGGTTTATTCGAAGGTAGCTGCCGACCAGTACAAATTCTATATCATTAGTTAGGTTGGTGGAGTATCGGCGCAGCTAAGCTGAGTTCGACAAAGAAAAACATGTCACAAGAACGAAAGTGAAACGAATGGAAGAAGTTGGTTTAAACATTATGATCTCTCCGTGGATGAAAAGTATGTGAAAAACAGGATGGTCAATTTAGGAGCAACCGGTTGAAATCAATATTGCACATGAGACGTTGAACCACATCACATGGAAATAGCGATCACGTCTGTTCACCCTGAATTATATGTGTGCCGAGTAGTCAGATCGAGGGACACACACAAGTCACAGCGGCAAGTTGGTTTTCTTTAATACATTTACATTACCCAGTGTCTGCAATCATGTAAAATTTTTGACTGTAAGTGGGCTACATATAATCTGGCTGTTCAGACCTACACAGAAGCAATCAAGTTAATCACGGCTAGAACTTGAAACTATGTGATCGACTGTTGACGTTCTCAACACTGAAGTAGTGACAGACAGAATGCTCACTAGAAAACAATAGGCTGGAACAGAGTTAGTTCCATTCTGCTGCATTTCAACGACATTGTCTTTCTCCATGAACCCCACATGTGATTCAAGATTAGGTATAGAACAATACAGTGCGGTAATTAGCAGCAAGACAGAATCGGAACTGGTTCGATTCTACTTGGCTTAGACGTGAATGGACTGATCAGAACTGTGGGTGTAATCACAATATAGAAAAATACGAAAATTCAACAGTAACAATGGTAGACGAAATTCAGTGGATTAAGAAGTATTCAGTGGCAATTTATCTTGGATATAACAAACCATAACTCGAATAGAACAGAGTTAGTATGCTAAACTCAAGTCAAACTTCACAAACTTTTACAGCCGTATTTTCAAAAATTCACAAACGTTACTAAAATACGGTAACGAAACCTATTTGCAAAGATGAAAAAAAACAACCATACAAACTCACACACTTCACATACGTGTACATGAGAAACAGTTTTTTATGAGCCCATTAGTAGTCTTAGAAGGGGGCTTTTGTTGAAACATACCAAACTCAGCAATGTGTTGAACTTAAAAAATCAATGAAGAAATATCGGAATACATTTGTGATAGAAAAAAACAGTGTAATTGTTAGGTTTTTACGTTTTCATCAATGAACCGACGGAAAACTGACAAACAGGTTTTTACTCGTATCTCCTCACAGTCTACCATCAGGCTATCAGTTTTTGAAGCCACTGCGTTAACCGAAAGTTCAAGCTTGTTAGCATTAGTTTCGGCATAATTTTGGTTTATTTTTAGTGTACCATATGCTTTTTCAAGCAATTCAATCTGCCCTCCGTTTTCATGGCCCTTGCTTCTGCATTAGATGATAATGAAAACCAATACACAGTTCGATTCAAAAATCCAGAGTTAACGTTAGCCAAAGGCGTTACAAACAGTTCTCGGGCAACATAAAATATATTTGTCTCGATAAACTCGGACCTTACTATCTACATCTTTTCCACTTTTGTGTGACTGGATGTCGAGTTGATATGTCTCACGGGGTTTAGCTGAGTTTCAACGGCAAGTAATGTCGTATGGCTAATGTGCCGATGAGTAAGCAGGAAAACACAGGGATTGGTTAGCTCTGACAAAGTGGAGAGACACGGTCCTGCTAGGTGCAGAGAGTAAACTAAGTTAGCCCGCTTGGACTCAGTCACCTGCAACATCTTATATTGACGTCGAGACATGTGAAAGTGATATCGAGACATTTTAAACTGGGAAAGATATAGATCACCAGAACCAGACGATAGTAGTCAGCTTGTGTTTGACCCATAAAAGCTCATAACAACGGCAACATTGTTGGGAACATAGATGAAGCAAAAACCAAATGCACCAAGTGTGTAAGTTGCATAGATTTTACCAACAAGTTTATTCGAACAACAGTATATAAAGTTTGGCCGGTATAAAACATAGAGAGCAACACAAAAATATCCAGAGTTACAAGTCGGTAATCTGTAAATTCCAAAGAACCAAATGCAATCAGCTTTGAAAACGTGAAGTTAGCTGACGTCGATCCATAACCTCGACGACAATCAAAATCTCCTTGATTTCTTTTAATAAGACGGCACATTGCATGGAAGGCACGCTGGAGGTCTGGCAGCTAACGACTGTAGGCCTTCAACTGCATGAATGACATCTATCTGTTAGGGCTTTCATGACTAATCGTATGAGTGTCAACGGCAGCTAGCCGCTACCTTTGTGCTTCTATGATGTCTACGATTGTCGGTCTTTGAACTAGTCATTTCTCAGCGTTTGTGTTTCGGTTCGAACAAACATCAAGGTTTGACAACACAACGGATGCATTTTTTACGATGGTTTTTCAGATGCTAGCAAGTCTCAACTATTGCTCGTCAACGTATTCAAAAAAGAGACAAAAGCGATGTGCACACAGAATGAAAGATCTCCTTCAACTATAAAAAAAGAATGTCGATAGATTGTTAACGTAGAGGTAATCCGGTTCCCACAGAGGAGACGGCAGATCTGTTGATCATCACGTCGATTGCAAGTATCGAGTGAGTAGCCCACAGTGAAGGTCAAGGAAATTAATTAGGTGTGAGTGAGAAATAATTCATCGAACAGCGAACATAATGGCTGGATACAAACATGGGGAAAGGAATGCGTAAAACATGCCAAAACTCTCATACAATCACACATTGTTTTTGTTGATAGAACAACGCAGATGTCCCAGTACAAGGTTTAGACATATACATGATTGATTCACGGAAATTAAACTGGATAGGTTTTCAAATGGGTGGAATTATTACACACGTAGGCGGAAATATTTGAAACAGTCCAGTCTCGACGCAATCAACAAGACGAAGTCAGTAAGCTGAGTCACACTACTGTCAATAATGGATCAAAATCAGGTAGTGTATGTATACATATCGACAGTGATCGTCCCCAGAAAAATTGCCTGTATCAGGGACTTTAAACAACGGGCTAGTGAGAATCAACCGTTTTGAAGGCGAGCAAGTTGTTAACGTCCAACGGAGACGGCAGAGCAACCCAACAAACAGCGGCTACTAACAGTCAAACACAGAATGGCTTGACATGTCGATCTAAGATCAAGATCGGTGCGAACTAATAAGAAGACTCGAACAAATTGATCAGACGATAATGACGCGCTGACACTCTTCGCATGGCCCAACGAACCTCATAACACACAGGCAGACATATAAAGTTACAAGAATCTGAAAACCACAGGAGTCAAATGAATGGATACGTAAGGCAAGTGGAAGACTTTATCGGGATAGAGGAAGAGAGAAAAACCGTAGTGTGCAACAAACATCAGTCGCCATGACACACTTCGAGTCAGGCAGGCCATCAGAGGGACAAGCGTCAAAATGTAACAAACAACATACAGGTAAGGTCATGGCGGAATTTAGTGGGGACGTGACATCCGACATACTGATTAGTGGTTATAGCCTTACAAGTTCATCAAACAACTATGATGAGCAATCACGCAGAGAACCGAAGGACGAGCTTCAGAAATGCTTGGCGGATGGAAATCAAGAACTACAGCAATCAGTTGTATAGAAATGATTGAAATCGCTGACAATTGTGGAGCACAACAGAGTCAAGATACCCCAGTACGCCTTTTGGCGCATGAGTCCCACAAGTATGAATATTATCGAAAGGAAATAGTTGCATAACCCGGATGTATCAAACGAACTTGTGCACGACAATAAGTCGATCCTCATCCCATATGTATACAGGCGAAAACTAGCGTTGGAGCGCTGCTATGGAGAACTTCCTTATAATGAATGTCTCATTGTAGCTAACAAGTTAATTCCCTTCATATGTAATTGTTTGCAATAACAAAACACGAACAGTGAGTCACAACTGGATCAATCTCACGTTACCAGTGCCAATTCGAATGAATCAGACCCGTTGAAGGGACCGAATGCTTATGTGTATCTCGACTTTGGGCTCCAACACCACAGAATGCAAGGAACCAGTCAACAAGATGTGAATACCATTAGCACAGACAAGTATTCGGATATGAATCCAATTGCATAGGAAAGTATCGGAGATGTGGACTATATTAAACAAACTTCCTTTGATACTTATACACCCGAACTTAACGCAAACGATGAAGAAAGAATGCTGTATCAACTGGACAGATGTAGCATATTGGAATACTTGAAAATCACGTGACACTTCTGTTCGATCACACAGAAACGGAACTGTCAAGACACACACACACCATGACAGAGAAGTAGCACTGACCTCTTAGGTACACGCGTTTAGATGCACACAAACTGGACCTAATGTCATCAGCGACAAATCACCTAACAAGAAGAACAGTAATATGTATGATAAGACTGCGAAACCAACTGGGAATCTAACCAGTTTTGTAAACTGTTCTTTGGATGAAATGACCGTTGTAACGCATTATTTTTCTGCAATTCGATGTAAAGGTGTTCTGCTATGGTAGGATTTCCCGGTGAATCTATTGTCAAACCGCGAGCCTTATCTGAGGCTGTAGCAATTAGTTAACTTACCTTGATTGTAGCCCACATTCGGATGGTAGATGCAGTAGGTAGCTAACAGGTCGAACAGTTGACATACACGGAAACGGTTCTCCTCACCTAGATAATATGGGTTAGCTGGGTGTGGAAGGGGAGGAGATAAACAAATTGATAAACAAATATTGGGCTAATTTGTCCATGAGGATGGGATACATGGATAACAGTTAAATATTACCAAGAATCATATGCACAGCGAATTTCACAACCTCCACGATGCAAAAAATATCCACAAGTTGGAGGTTTTATGAAGTATCACAAACCAATTTTGCCTAGTTAATACGATGGTCGACCGTTTTTTGTGCAACCGCATTGAAGTAGGATTACAAATGAACAGTTAGTAAACGAATTCAGCGCAAGAGTGAAGAAAACTAGCTATACAGATGGCACTCGAAACTTGGTAAGAGAAATTAACGGATATGGTAACACTAGAAGCCAAAAGCATATGTGCAACCTTTTCAACCGATTCCACATCTAACCAGTCATGTAGTATTGTGACAACAATGAGATTAAGGCTAAAGGCCAACACTCCGATAAGGCATAGCCCTCTAAGTTTAGCAAGTACACAGCGCAACGTACGGTATGAAACAGAAAGCAATAACAGCAAGACGACAAACTTTTACCGCATCGGGATCTATTCATTAAAATTGTCAACGGCTGGGTGAAACCACGAGGTGGTCATAAATCATGTAGACATTTTTTTCGCTAGGTGTGACTGGCGGATTGTATCTGTTAGGTTTGGGACTCGTGGTGGTTCAGAACACTGGTTGAAGAAGCTATCCTATGAGGCAGCGAGTCGCAGTCGATAGCGTACCCGCCCACACGCCAATTGCTGGATCTTCCGTTTAACCACTCCGTTCTTTAATATACTGGAATATTCACATCCACTTCTGGAGCAATCGCGGAGCGAAGTGAGGTAAGTAAGTTTCACAGTACAAGAGCCAGGATGCGACAATAACACCAAACCTACCAAGTAGTTGAAAGTGAACCAACGCTAGACAGCTTTTTACTCACATTTGCCGTCAATTACGTCAAGTTCCTTAACAGATAACGCGTGGATCATTTACACAGCCTTGAACAGACACAATACGTGCCATCTCTCAATCTCTAACTGTAATGTGTCCCATTAATTGACCTGATCAGTTAACAAAAATGAAGTATAAAGCTGAGCTCTGGCTCACGCATTATTTTGTCCTACTGAAAACAAACAGACTAGGCCTAAGAGTTCGTACACAAATGCACAAAGCAGCTGAAAATTTGGAGAATTCCAAGGTGATCACGAAAATATACTTAGAGTGTCATCGATAGAATCAGCAAAACATTCACGTAACCTTACAAAATAGAGACAGCAAATATTTGCGTGGGTACAGTGGTGCACAAACATTTGAAACAAACAATATCGAACGAAGTCAAAATTCCGCACACGCGGTAAACAAGCCAACATAACGGTAAAATTGTTGTCTATCGCCGACTGATCTAGAACAAACCCGAGAGGAACTGGGACACAGTGTGGTTCATATGGTTACAGCGATGGATAAGAATAGCAATGTAACAAAAAGTACCTTATGAGACAGTTAGATACTTACTCCAATCTGTCCGTACCACATCGATGCTGACCGAAGCCAAGGTGGCCAGCTGTTCCTCAGACAAGCGACCTTGGGCGTAAGCCATCTTCCATGCCTGTCGCAGTGATGCGTACTGACGAGTTTTGCTCTCCAGCAGACTAATGCGTTCCTGTCCAGTGGTATCAGCCGGGAAAACGGACAGCAACAGACGCCAACCGACTTTACGAAGACTGGGATCCAAGCCCCCACAATACACGCCCCAACTGACATGCCAGTGAAAGTGTGAAAAGAGGGCACCGATGTAAGTGGAGCAAGAAACAAGCTGGAATGAAGGAGTGCAGAAAAGCTGGCAAACTAATGAACCTACTGAGAATTTTATTCAGAAGTGGTGAGAAAGAAACCATCATAGTATGAGGTGACTAGTGACAATTTAAGAGAACAGACAAGTATGCTCGTCCAAATAAACTGCGATGAGTTAACAGTGGGTTGACCTGGCACAAACAGGTCACACAATAGGAAAATTAAGCAATTACGTCAGGGCATTGCAGATTTTTAATTGAGTATAAAAGCTTTACTTCACAGATCTGACACTGGGTAATATTGACCCTACTTGACGCAAATGAGCGCAATAAGTTACTCAAAGATAGAGAAAATCGGCAACACATTCCGGCCATTGTGAACGCAAAAAACGTTTGACTTGTTTATTGCATGAAATCCCCTACAGGTTATGTGACAACATAGGACAACGAATGCGTACACTCGTCTGAATGGCTGATGTGTATTCACACACACTGGGCAGCAGTACATTACAATTCGCTTTGATGACACGTCCACCATAATGCGGATACAGTTTCAATAGTCGCTTCTCGTCCCTCATCTTTCTGGCGTTGAGACCTACTTTCTAGTTCCCGAATGTACGTACGGTACCACTCACAAACGAAGCTGCACACGGAGCAGGAATATTTCCCCTCCTAAAGAATGATCATAGTTAGAACTCAACATTATGCTGCAACGCCAGAAAAGCAAACAAGCATGCGAACCGCGCGCGCCAACAATGATCGTTGTTGAAGCACCCTGCTAGTACCGCTTCCTTCTAGACAAGCACTAAGTTGCCGTCTCAACACCAAACAGTGGTTGGGACCCGCGATCTGAGTTCACTGGAGAGAGAAGAGGGTTACGTTGTCAAATAGAGGTCAAGAACTATAGTCATAAAGCATTGAGCTTATTTGGATTATTTTTTCCGAGGACAATGGAAAAAGAGGAGAATCGAAGAATCAACGTTAAACTGGCATCACAACATGTACTGTTTAACCTAATACGTTTCTTTAACAGCAAGTGTTGCCGTAAACCCTCTTGATAAAATTGTCCTGAATCCTGATTTACTGTTTTTCAGAAGATAACCTTGTCCGAGTGACGAGCCGGGTTGTTTTTGAGGTCGTTCCGAGTCAGCACTAGAGGGACTCGACATTCCGAACCATCACACGGAAAATCAGTTGTCATTTCTATTACTTCTGAAGTTTACGCACCGACTTTTTGCACATTCAAAGTAGGCAAGCTAGTTGACGGAAAATATCACAAAGTAGCTAGTTCTCATAAAACCCTTTGATTTTAAAGGTTTCAAACCAATTCGGTTTTAAGATGATAGTAAAAAGTTTTACAATTGTCAGTTGGAAGACATATGCCTCCGGCAAAAAAATGATTGATGCGCGACTCTGCTTTGAAACTAAAACACGTGACAGTTATATGGGATATAAATGAAAAAGCACCAGCGTGACAGTTCCTTTCAGCAACATGCTCCGTTTGAATTAGGCCGATGAGATGAGCATTGTATTTAACTGAGCTATTGTCTCTCTTAACCATGTACCACTTTGACCAGACCGGTAATCTGAGTAGTGTACTACAAGTAAAAACTATGACTATGCAATCAAGCGACGTTTGTTAGTGAATTCAACTTACAAACAAACGGTTAGACAAACTCAGACACGCTATGAATACTGTGCAGTACACTGAAATGTGACCATCTGCCAGACAAACCGTCAAGTTTGCAGTGTTCGAATAGATTTCGCAGAACTTCCCTAACTGCTTCAATTACACTTCACAACTGAGAAGGCTCACCCTATCCGTTCGCATCGAACTAGCAACTGAACATAACGACTAATTGCCCTCAGACAAGGTATCAGTGACAAACCCAATGACCAACGAGTTGGTAA
The DNA here is from genome assembly GCA_013368495.1 of Paragonimus heterotremus. Taxonomy (NCBI): domain Eukaryota; kingdom Metazoa; phylum Platyhelminthes; class Trematoda; order Plagiorchiida; family Troglotrematidae; genus Paragonimus; species Paragonimus heterotremus. The sequence goes on from LUCH01001101.1 coordinate 136,024, forward strand.
CAACGGCACCGATGGCTAACGGTCCACTCCAACTAAGTGAGCCTAATCGATCGATAAAAAGTGAAAACAATTAGAACAACTGGGCGGCAGCTTTGAATTAATGGGATAGGAGAGCAAATGACGCACTAATCCAAATTCGGCAACCACACCCTACTTCTAATCGGATGAACGCAGATCGCGAGTTGTGAGTATATATATATATATATATATATATATATATAGAGAGAGAGAGAGAGAGAGAGAGAGACTGTGAAATTCGACTGACATCACGAAATCGATGCAACCAGTAGAGAACAAGAGCTGTGTGGTTGTCATGATTTGACGGAGGACGTATCTGTCGTTCCATTTTAGGTGTTGCGTTATCAACTTATCACTGTATCGCAGGGGATAAAAAAGTGAACTACATGAAGAGATCAGCGAGAATAGCAAAAACATGAGTTGCCTTTACCAAAGTGCATCATCTGTGGCGTCGAAAAGACGTCTGGTTGTTACTGAAACGAAGGGTATATAATGACTGTGTGCGTTCCATTTTGCTCTATGGTTAGGAAACGTGGCCTGTTCGCAAGGAAGATATCAACAGGCTCACTGTGTTTGACCATCGTTGTTTCCACTAATTGGAGAAAGAGAAAAGGTGACGGACCCCAGGAAATTGATGCACCTAGTGTAGAACAGAAGCCGTGCGCTTGTATTGCCCGATATGCGTCATATAAACCGAATTTTGTGTTCAACAATGAAAGTGATCATGTGTATCTCCTAGAAGTATGAACCAATTTCACTAGAGGTTCAACTTTCATGTGACCCTTTTCGTCAACACGCTGCCAATATACCGCGTGATAGATTTAATATAATTCAGCAGAATAAATGGAACCGGAATAGTTTTAACAGGTGTTTTGATTTACGGCCTATTCTTGCGATAAAGTGGCCAATTACATTCGCACCATTTTCGGACGAAAAACGCTGCGGGTGTTCCAGTGACACGTGTTCCAATTGCACAAGACTTTTCTCTGTAGTTAAAGTGTGGATTGATCCAGATCGAATACGATCATTTATCTAGGAGGGAATCAACAAAGCCGACTAATTTGAACAATGGGTGGTGGTCTTCACTTTTCGTAACACGAAGCGATTTAGCTTGGCTCACATCAAACAATCCCGAATGGTACGATGTGTGAGTAAGGTTTAATGGGTGCACACACTTGAAGAGTGGCAACCATAAAACCGATGATGTGCTTCTTGCGAATTTTGAACAACAAAAAATGAATGCAGTCAAATAACAGTCATTTGAATTCGTGACTATTCACGGCTACTGAACAGTAGATCGAGGGGATTCCGATTATCACAAGCTGAACACCACTTTTACAACTGACTATGCTCACAGGAAATGTTCGGCCGCTTCACATGGGAAAGAGACCAGGAACTTTCAGTAACATAATACAAATGAACAGATCAAATCTTCATGTGATTGTAGTCAACCGTTTGAACGGGATGATTCAATCGCGCATGTGGGGCAGAGTGAAAATGGAACTCCAGGCCAGAGTTGTGTCTTCATCTGATTAGCAGTCTCTTCTATTGGTAAATGGTTTATCCCGTATCTACGGGCACTTCTCAGTATCCACGTACACAAGGAGAAATGAATAACCGGACATGTTAAGAGAGAACGCTATCAAAAAACCCCATTTAAAAAAAAGAAAACATTTGAGTAAACACCAACTCGAGAAGCAACCACAATAAACAACATGATAAACAATACGATGAAAACTTTCAGCAACTGGTAGCATTTTTACTAGAATTTTTCCGGTTGCATCAAACGACCGACACAGTCCAAACACAAACGGAATTCGGCATCCGACATAGGCGGTTTGTGTGGACGGAGGGTTGTTGTATTGTCTGTCTTCATACCTGAATGATGGGAATAAGAAATTGTGATGTGTAAATAAATGCATGAAAAGGGAATAGAGTTTGAAAAGTTATTTCATGTGTGAGCGTGTCGGATACATTTGAGTTTATAGTAGAAGAAATTCGTCAAGAACTATGGTGAAATTTCCAGACTTAGAACTATCTAGAATGTTGGCAGGTGACTTTTGTAAATATAAATTAAGCACCACGTGCAATGGATTACAAATTTCGCATTCTCATAGACTAAGCAGTCAGCCAGATTTGAACAGAAGCATTACACTCGGGATTAACTCTTGTTAGAGCTCGTCAGTAGTGTATATTCTTGATACGGCTACGATATGAACTCCAGCAACGATTTCATGAAACAATCACTTAGATCACCATACCATAGAATTCACGTTACACTAGACCGCATTATAACATGCAAACGTTCAGTCACAACTGCTTGTGCATAGTGCTCGGATTGACCGATAGGCTCGAAAGTACGACCACCTTGTGCGTACGTGGCAAGGTCAAGTCGATCGATTCGGTCCGACGTTTGGCCTTACCGGATAATCGCTTCGAAATTTCCGTTTAACAATTCACACTACATATTAACTTGGTGAACCTGACGTCATCAATAAAACCTGTTTCTCACCGTGTTCTCACAAAAGGACCACTGATCACCGCGCGCCCGCGACGATCGGCACTATACAAGGTCAAAATCTTTAAGGTATAGCTCGCGTACCTTTTGCGACCTAGGTATATCCAACCCTCAAGCAGACTATGGGTCTTACTCCTCCACGTGGTTCCCCGGAAATCAGTAGGTAACAGGCCTTTGCATAGAGATTACCGTGTAATGAATAAGGAGACCGTACACAATAGATACCCTACTGCCCATATTCACATGTCTATCGGAATGAACAGGGGACTATCTTAGAAAGATAGGGTTGGTTCAAGACATCATCAAATCCCCGTGACTACGGCGGTGGTTCCAGAGACAGCAGTCATCACCCTTTTAGGACTTCATGAATTCGTTCACACGGCATTCGGTTTACGAAACGTTCCTCAGACTTTTTAAAGGGTAATGGGTCACGTTCTTCGATGTCTTCATTTTATGTATGTCTGCATCGATGACACCCTCGTTTCAAGCGACACAAAGTCCTACAGAGTACACTTTCGATATAGATTTCACAGTTTCTGGGATTACAATACAATCACTTCAACCTTTGTCCGAGAAAATTAGTGTTGCCAAGGGCTGTCTACCACTGCAGTCCCCAAGAAGTTTCCAGTATCATTTAACAACAGTTTTATTCCACGGTGTTAAGAACCTTTAAAACCTCTCATAGACTCGTTGAGAATCAGTCCAAAGCAGTTTTTGTCGCTCGATACTGACGCTGAGTTACTGGCGACCAGAGATGTCTTAACCCAAACGACTGCATTGTCCCAGTTCAAGGTAGATAAACTTGACGCACTCCAGTTTGCATTTGGCGCTGCCCTATAAAAAAATGTGAATTACGAAACCCTGTTTCTGAAAAATTCAACTAGCTTGAACGTACCACAGTACCTTCAGGCATGAGTTAGTCGCTATTTCTCTTGATATTAAGCATTTGTGACCCCTTCTGAAAAGTTGCAATGTCGCCATTTTTACTGATCACAAGCCCTTCGTGTTCACCTTTCGTCCCTCTCCCGACCAGTATTCTCTGAGAGAAATAAGACACTTGGATTTTATCTGCAAGTTCACTGCTGATATCCGTCTAACCGATGGCTCTTACAACTTCGTCACAAGCTCTCCATCACGCACAAAAGTGAACTAACAATCGACAAGCACCTTTGACCTACTCGCCCTGGCGAATTCTCAGGTCAATCTCCAGGATCTACAACAATCTAGTGACACTTTCTGAAACTACTCGATCTGCCCTTATAGCAGTCAACCGCCTCGCGTGCATGCAAATGTGTCCACAGGCAAATCTAGATCGTTTGTCCTCTATGAACATATCGTTTGTTGTTTTTAGCCACCTCTACCCGTTTTGTCACAACCCAGTAACATGAAGTAATCAGTGAGTGCTTCATTTGGTCAAACATTCAGAAAAATGTTCGGGGTTGGGCCAAACAGTGTATGGCATGGCAACATAGTATAATACACTGTCATACGACTGTTTCAATTGAGGTGCGCTCCGAACGTTCATCTCGATATCATTAACCTTTTCCACCTTTCACCGGGTTCACTGAAATGGGGGACGGCAACCTTCAGTTGACTCATGAACTTAGCCCAATGATATTTCAGGAATAAGCTCAGACATTGCATTTAGTGACGGACATGTCAGGATTTAGCAACTGATATGTTTCGTTTTAAAGATAAAGTTCCTTCCTGAAGATTTTCACAAGACTAGGCAACACTTTTGTCGCAGTCCTGCATACTTAAACTAGTTTCACTGAGATAGCTGATTAAATAAACGCGCGACCTGCCCTAAATCGGACCACGCATGAGGACTGGCTGGAGCGACCAAATAATTCTTCCCCGATTAGGTGAGTTGACTTCAGCTGGTACAAACTATTGCCAATACCTAAGTGTATGAATAATAAACACTACTCACTAGTGAACATTGTAGGATTTATACGTGTTTGCATTCACATCGTGCGGCCTACAAAAAATTCTCGCGATTTGTAGACTTAGAACCACTGTGCTCTGCACACAAATAGCGTTGGCCAATAGTAAAAAATACTTGAACACTCGAAAACAAACACAATTTCATGAACATCAGATTCAGCCGAACGATAGTCTACATACAGCCGGTGAACAAACAGTTAAATAAACTGGATCAATACTGCTATCGGTCCCGGCAACCATAGCGCCTCGGATAAAACAAAACCCTCGTAAACAACCGTTTTCAAAGGTATCAAACGCATTTTATAGATTGACGAATAGGACATCTTGCATTAACGGATAACTCCCTGAGAGGTTCGTCACTAAAAGTTTGCGATCAGTTAACTTCTGTCCGTAAGTGTACAGCCCATTTGGTTTTCCGTCTAGTACAAAGATGAGCTTCAAGTAAGTCCGAAACAAAAACTATATATATATATATATATATATATATATATATATATATATATATATATAACACGTTAAAAACTCGCAAGGAGTGGCGAACGTGCCACAATATGTGGAGAGAAAACGTAAAGGGTAGGGTAAACAAGGGGGGAAATGTAGAGGGACAGGAGCGAAAGAGATCAACGATGCACACAGAGACTTGCAACACGAACGCCACTTACTTCTAATCGCCGCCACATCAAACAGCGTCTTCAGCCAAAGGTGTTCAATGTCCTTCAGACCACAACCAAGAAGCCGAAAATGTCCTACTGAAGCAAGCTTCATCGTGAGTGCCTTTATACCCCGAACCCAAGTAACGCGCTGACTACCAGGCTGACGCTTCCAGCCTAATTCACTACTCGCAAACAAAGCATGACGTGGCAGACGGTCAGTCGGCATTCGTAAGATGTGGCCAAGCCAACGAAACTTGTGAGACGAAATCAGTGTAATCAAGGACAGAGACAGCCTATCGGCGAACTTCGTCACTGCTGACACAGTGTTCCCACTACACGCAGCTAGTATTTCGAAGATACTGATGATCGAAAACGGACACTCTATGACCGTCCTACGCGCGAATGGACCAAGACTGTTCAGAGAAGCCTGACAGCGTCATCCTGTCTGGAAATCCAACTTAATGCAGCAAATCAAGCCATTTTAGGCGTCTCACTAAAGTTCCATCAAGTCTCCATTAGTTCAGTGTAAACGTCAGTTGATCCAAGTTCGTATGTGAATCGTTTTATAACTGTGGCCATCACTGACAGACTAACACCGAATACGTTCAAGCATCTTTAGCAGCGGTGAGTCTTGATACTACACAAAATGTCTTCACGTGTTCGCACGTTGTACGAACTCAGAAATTAACAAAATACATTAAGTTTACGATTGTTCTAGCTGGTTAAGTTTTTGTAGATGTTGCTTTCAGTGAGAAACATATGATGACTAGAACTTCCAATCGATACCAACGAAATCGGAAACGTATGTGTGTGTGTGTGTGGAGAATTGACAACGAAGCGGCTGTTGGCACGGTTTAACAGAATGAAGCACATCCAATTTAGCAACATCGTCACATCTGATTATTCGATGACCTGATCTGACACAGTGGTCTGAAAAAGATCAGAAAGTCCCAGTCTAGATAACTTCGATTTCATATTCCAATTTAATCGAAAGCGAGAGAAAGCAGTGCCTTGTTTCAGAAACATATCGATTCAACGACAACTACGATATGAAACACTTTAGCTACAAAATCGAAACGGTGGTCTTCGAAACATGACGATAGCTATCGTCATACACAGCGTTACTTAATATAACCAAATGTTTTCTTTCGTTCACTCAGACAGTTTTTCAAAACAATCAAATTTCCATTGAATTTTATTACAAGAACGGTCAGGTCTAACCAAAAACTCATGTCTAACCAATTCCTTAAAACACGCAGTCATCCAGTTTGCAAACCCTAGATTCATATGCGTTGATGTAATCTACCCGGCTCTGTTGTATTTTTCAAATAGAACAAAGCATCATTCAAAGTCTATAGTATCTCATGTGCCGCTTGACTTAAGTCTACGCACCGTTAAAGACAGAAAAAATAAACCCACTTGACTTTCGCTATTATATCTTTTGATTTTAACTTTATTGAAGCCTACTACGTAATACCACTCGAGGTATAAGATTAAACACTTACAAAGATGACGGAATAGCTGAAGGCAGTTTACGACCTCGATCCTGAGCAGCTACGTTAGGCAAACTAAGAGTGTCATGACGACCAAAGCCGCAGGCTATAGCTACGGTGGATACTGTTCTGTTAATACAAATGGCTTAGATTGAAGAAAACCACCAACAAATTGGAAAAAACTATTTTCTGCTCGACGAAGATGCATGTGCAAGAGAAGAGTTATCAGATGATAGAAAGAGCACCAGTTGCGAACACATTAGCATAGACAATTCACAAAACGTAGAGGAAAAGAAACAGGAATATTAACCTGCCACCGGAACATTCAGATAAATTATTCTGAACCTTGATAAGACCTTTCCAGATAATTACTCATAGATTCAATCACAAGCAGGTACGGCAGAGTATTTTACACAAACGAGATGAATCTTGCAAGTGAGATTGGAAAAACACACTGTGGACAAACACAGGACTAATTTTTCATCGGATCTGTACAACAATAAATCACGGCAACTATATTTCGCGCAAATATCTCTTGTACTGCAGCGGACAGGTCGGTAAGCGTCCTCGACAACTGTGAAAACTAAGGTTACCGCATTCAATAAGGATGTACGCTGGATGCTACTTAATTTAATGGCTACTTCCTAAAAATTGCCCATCAACCGTAGTCGAAAGTGCTGTTATCAAGGCTCAACTATATTGGCCTCTTGGGAGGCAATGAGTCGACAAATCAAAATGAATACCAGAACATCAGTTATTATCACAAGCATCATTTTCAGTCTCGAGCCATACTCACGAACAATACGGTTACAGCAGCCGTTGAACCTGACGGTGGTTCACTAAGAGGCAAAATAATAAATCGGTACACATGTGCAAGGAAGAAAAACTAAGCAAAAATAACGGAGATTTGTAACCGTCGTCTCGCCCTTTCACGCGAGTCAAACCGTCTAGTGTGGGTGATGCTCCTTGTCTCAACCTGCACATGCGCGTCCACAAGACAACCGGCTCGAACTTTCTTCCACATCTGAACGCACGCACGCAATCACCATCTCCACACTCAGCCAATTGGAATGCTCCAAGTGGATGCGATTCGGTGCAAGCGATGCACGGACACGCATAATGCGGTCGGACCCGGATGCGAACAGAGAATAAACTACACAGGACAGGACACAGTCCCGACGAGCACCACCGCATTAATCTTGCACGTCAATCTCAATAATAAGGATTCTAAACACTGATTTAGTCTTTTCATTTATTATCTTTGAGGTATCGTTATTTGTTAGTGGGTACTCAAGCTATCACGGTTAAGAGTTCCACAACGGGTTCATGAAAAAGAAGAATAAGGGCTCCCTACTGACTCTGATGTCAAACAGCGGTCCTTATCAGCGGTACGGATGGTCAAACTCCCAAAAACGACAGGAAACACCTGCCAACCTTCCACAGCGAGGCAGTCGAGGTAGCCATAGTCCGAGACCATATCATCGACTGGTCACCTTGCGGTTTCTACTAAACCTCAGCATTTGCACTAAACAATGTGCGGTGTTACAGGCGCTCTGTCGGCATAGAGTACACAACCCAACTAGCATAGAGTGTGTGCATCTACACTGCATCGGTCATCCTCCACGAACTTGTACATATTCCAAACAGACAGACTGTTATGTTGCTCACGTAACCGGTCGATTTGATAAAGATTAAGTGATGGGGACAACGGTGGTCGAATACCGAGGGACGAGAAGGTCGGGCCTCTGATCCATCAAGTGAAAATAGGCGTGCACAGGTATTGCAAAACTTCCCCTTAGTCAACAATCGAACGTCTTTGCAATAACATAAACGACGAAGATAAGTCAACTCAATATGTGCACTCATTATCCTTATGGATATCAAGATGGAACTGATCAATTTATACAGAGACCTCGAACCACAGACGTTCAGATAAGGTAGAGAAAGAAGGTCTGAAGTTGGAGCTTTATTAAATTTCAGTAGCCTAAGGTCAAAAGCCACTTTGGTTTCCGACGGGGGATCGTCACCATCCGTTTCCGGATTAGTCTGTTAAGGTAGAAGAAACCGAGGGACGATGGCCCATATACGTCGCTACAAGTGGTTTGTACTGCGCCACTTGCGGTTCCACTAGCACACTTCGTATCCAGTAAAAACCTAAGAGAATAAAACCACAGTATCTTCATCGCGCACAGCTGAATAAGCTCACTCAGGTCAGCTGAATTGTCCCTCAAAGTACTCAAATCATCTGTTAGGTCGTCGCGACAAGTTGTAAACAAATCAACCAGCTTTTTCCCACATGGCCCCACTATCAGTTTTCATAACCAGTACAGTCACGTGTCAGAGAAAAGAGCGCCCGACTATTCCTTAACAGAAATGCCAGTCTCATCTCGTTAGCTCGCTCGGCCACATAAGCTTCGCAGGTCTTACGCACTCTTCGTAAGAGTGTGCTTCAGTTCACAGCGGCCTTTGCTAGGTTCGGAGTTAGGGGATCAGTCAAGGTTTGTTTACGGGCTCTGTCAAAGTTGCAGAAATCCATTTTTCCCTTGTCTGCAGTGTCCTATTGTAGCAGACAGACCGCTAAGATCTCTGTCCAGCGCTCGTTCGAACCACTCCACCGCTGTGACTTGGGAAGTTTGACCAACCGTGAAGTTTCGCACATCCTCGTCGCTCAACTTCCAGATGGCTCTAGTTGCGATTGAGACTCGGCTAAACCTCATGACTTTCGTGAGAGCTTCTGATTCTCAACCAGAAGACGGCAACTATGAACGAGTAAATTCAACTTACAGAGAGTCGTCGGAGGCCACATGAGGTGAATCAACTGGAATAAGGCTTACAAAAATGTTTCACTATCTGCTTTAGAGAGTGCTGGCACAAAACTGTCTCAGACAGCGGCCCATGGAGGTTTAAGGACGGAGGTGAAATTGCGGATTACCTTTGGCGTAACATACAAATCCGGAAACAACAGTACAAGTATGCAACTACAAAGGAAACCTACTAATCGTGAAAAGTATGGAAGTTTACTAAGTAAGTACTTTATTATATTCCGTATAGGAAGACGAACAGTTACCTTGGCCTTAAGATCAGTATATCATCAACTCGGGCTCCGTCTTCTATAAAGAGAGTACTCAAGAGTATGCAATGTATGTGTATATCTCTAGTCGTGTCACTGTATACGGCCAATTATCTGCACTCGTCAGTGTTTCCCACCGGATGTGATAAACCAGACGATAGCAACTCTTCCCATCTCAATACAACACAGATTATAGGTTTGATGAGACACTAATCCTCATTTTTGCGCTCCCTTCATTTCAAAGCCAGAGTGAACAAGTAATCGCCTTACCATTTTGATTAGTTTTAGTTAGAAATAATACTTGTTGTGATTCTCTCATTCCAATCACGAACAGAAACGATCCCAGCTAGTTACCGCGTTGTCCCCAAGTATCCACTATTCCCGAACATGATGTTATTGGTCTACATATATAAATACGTATTTCACACGCATATGAAACACCTATACTACAAATGACACATGCACTGCACACTATTTAACTTATTCTCAGTTTCAGCTATTCTTCAAAAGTCAAAATATATCTTATTTATATCAACTTTTTGCGAACAGTGAACAGAGTGCGGGTGGCTTAATGAAGTCAGCCAAACCCACGGCAAATCGTAATCAAGACACTGGTTGAACAATGCTTCGATGGAATTATAGAGTAAGGGATGGCCAGGGTAGTCTCAATGTCCGAACAAAATGTTGTTGGGTATGCATAGATGGATTACGGAGGGGAATTCCGGTGATTTCAGCTGTGGATAGGATCCTATGTCTTACTGTCCTCCAGTGGATGGTCACAACATGATTAAAATCTAACAAGTATGATAGTATGACGCTGTAGATTGACTTTGTTATTCAGCTATTGAGTTAAGCCGGGTGGTGTCTACGGACTGGTTCCTATAAACATCTGATTGAATGGCCAACGCAAACAGTTCCAGTGTTGTACTCAATAAGCCCAAAATGCAGTTAGTAGAGTAGCTCGTTTGTTATAACGGGCAGACGAAGCGCGAGCAGCGGTCGCACGCAAGCGTAGGCATAAAGTGAACGTAGGAGTATGAATTAACACATATGGATCGTTTTGATCAAAAAATCACATGAATGGTCAAATAGGTCAACAATCAACGACAAAATGCGTACGGATGCTACAAGGCAAACAGTTGATTAGTGCTCTAGTTGACGGCATACACTTCTCGAGAAGTTCACCGCGTTCCGTGAATCCGACGGCAGAACGCACGAGTACAACTGAAGTATACATAGAATAGGAGGTGTGGAAATAGACATTTCATTTGTCAGATGTAGGCGCAAAATCGGATTGCAAATACCGTGGGTACGTAAGTGAGTAGCACAAAGTGTCATACTAGCCTCAGTTGAAGGACACTGTGTGATGGTTCCAGCTAGCATCACTCTTAAGAGGTAAACAGATGCACACGACTATCACTGTTGCCAGATTCAACTCGTCTGTTTCATCCTGATGTTGCGCATCTTTGTCTACGAACATTTTCGGGTAGCTACTTTGCATGAACAATGCAATTTTGACAGCGAATTCATCAGTACTTATTGTAAAATCCTCCACGAAGACGTTGAGTAATGCGTAGCGATGATCCAACGATCCCAAATAATCGAAGCAAGACTGAATCACAATGCCAAGGTACTAATGAACAAAGTATCGCAGTGAATAAGTAGACAACATCAACAGTTTCCATCGACAGATCGTTCCCGGGAAATGGATTACAATTTGATGCTAAAGACGAAGTACAATCGCATAATATGACGTTCCCACGTGGCCGAGTTCTTCTGAGCAGTCAAGAGGTTCAAAAACAACGAAAACGAACCGAGCTTCAAAAAAGGTGATGTACACACCACTCAAGCAAAGTACTATAACAGGCAACTGGGTACTCGCAAAATCATCAAATTGACGCACACATAACATGCTGTATTAATTCAATGGGTTTCTTCTTCGTCTCAAACTCGTCAGCTGGTTAGGCACTTTTCTGCTCAAACAAACACGTCAGTGCCTTTCCATTCGTCCCGATATCTTCATAATAAGACATTGAAAAATGCCTACTTAAACAATCCAGCGTTTGCATTTCTTCAACACAAATCGTTCCTTTTTTGCTTCCTCATTCGCAGGACTGTTATGCATCAACACCAGCTACCGAAGCATTGTTGGTGTCCGTGATAACTGTGGGAAAAATCGTGCTTAAGGTTCACTAGATAAGTGCTGAAAATTCCTCTATGGAAGTTCTACGTAATTTGACACAAGCTAAGAAAGACTGTATCCACTTGACAGGCGAATAGCCATCGTTGCTGTTTGGCCACAGCGGAAAGTATCGATACAATTTGATAGCTTGGAGGAAAAGTCTATCAGAGAATTTCTTCAGAATTGCTATTCGGGGAATCAGCAAACGTGGTATTTTGGGACTAAATGTCGTGCGAGAAACAAGTTTTTTTTTGTGTAGGTAGACTGTGACAATTCAGAAAAGCCAAGACTATATGATCAGAAAGAATGCTCCCATCAAATGTGTCACATGCGACAAGATGTTTAGAAGCCAATCAAGGTTGTACGTGAAACATTATCACGATCGAAAGCGTGTTTAAATCACTCAAAAAAGTAGCACAATATCTCCTCAAAAATCGTGCGAAGTCAAAGAAGAATAGCACGACCAGACTGAAATGAGGTGCGCCAGAATGGAACAGGGACCAGGCAACAAGTATTGCGGAAACATAGGTGTAACGCACAGAAAAACAATATCTAATTCAACCAAAAACTGTTGCCTATGACACGAAAAGATAATAAGGCGTTGAATAAAAAATAATTTCGAGATGTAAAGGACGAAGTTAGAACTGAAAAGTGAAATGCACACGCAGACAAACACAAGTACACATTCACACACACACACACACCACTCCACAACACATGACTTCCTTCCTAGAACATACAAACAAGTAGGAAAACGCTCTTCTTCTAACCGTAACTTGTTCCTCTGGTATTGACAGTTTCTGACAAATCCTGCCTCATATATAGTTGCTGGCTCATCTTAGCTGATAAAATCTCCAGTCCCCATCGGTGAGCATGTTCCTTCTGGAATAGGCTTGCAAACCTACGACCATAGTCAACGGGAAAAATCGACAAATCCAAACAGTGCTGAATAAAATTAAAGTCTGGTGATCGATAAGCCCTGTACGTTCAGGCAGATATGTGGCCCTTCATTGTCTTGTTGAAAGTGTCGATCGCGTGAGACATGCGTTTATAATACAGTTTCACATACCTCACAGTTCACCATGTTTCCTAGGATTGACAGTTCCTTTCTTCCATTTATCTGAATAACACCTCACACAGTTATAGATCCACGGGTCCTTTGAGCAATAAATGGGATCAGGGGTGGTCTAAATTGACCACAACTGCATCGCCGTCCATGGGTGCGACCACTTCGCGCATGAAGAACAAACGCAGTCTCATTGATCTAGATAATATATGTCCAAGCACAACGCCACATTATCCACTACGTGCACTATTGGCCGCAGTGATCCACCAGTACTGGCATAAACTTCCGCCATATGAATTTTTCCGATTGCAGTTCATTTGGACTCCAGAAAAATACCCAATCGAGACAGTACTGAAACTGCTGTAAACGGCTCCGGTCTAATTAGTCGCAGTAAGCGTCGAGTGTTTCTTTCTGTATTCGTTCTTCTTATTCTTCTTCTTCGTCACCCCTCTAGTTACGTTTCATATCTCCGTTTGCAAGATAGCCCTGTAACGTGCGGTCGAAACCAGCAGGCGCGCACGCGTTGAATCTGAATTGTGTGACACGGCGTACTATTGTGTTGTTGACGTTCGTGTAATTCGTGTGCATGGCTTACTGGGCCTTTGGTTCATGCTTGTTCGTGTTGTTTTCTGTTACAGGATTGCTGCTAGAACCCCTACTTCGGAAGAATGCTGTCTCACAGTGTCTCCACGTTGCCCTGAAGTTGGTCCGCAGGCGTAACGGACAATAAGGGTAAAGATGGCCGGCTTGTATATTATAGCACGATACCAATTATCTAGCCATGGGTTGGAAAGTCATTAAACTGTTAGCGGTTAAGTGCTATCATTCACCCTCTCGGTACTTGTCAATGTCGGCTCCCATATGGCATGACATACCTCCGCAGGTGTCTGTGGAAACAATGACATCCAAATCAGATAGTGGAAGTACGCGTGTGAGCGATGAACTGTGATTTACCAGAGAAGATCGGAAAATGGGACAAATTATGCCCGAAATCATGAGTGTCCACGTGGACGGCAACAAACCGTGGTCAACAAGAAGGTTGCGTAAACCGCTAAGAGGAAGAGACCCATTTGTATCGAGCAGTGCATGCGTATACATGTATAATCGACGACCTCTCTTCACGGTTTGTCCTCCCGAAACATGAGGGTGGCCGGCAAACCTAATCTTCCAATCAACGCGAGTTGCATCCACAGCCCGCCGTTTAAAAGATGATTTTGCGGCACGTCACACACATGGCTGTACGAGTGACCTAGGGACAAAGTACACCTTGCGTGATGGATGTTTTAAACGCCACACCCAATTTCCGTGCTATAGTGTATGGTAGCGAGATTAGGCATTACACAACGAATGTAGGGACATACTTTTATGGACACAAGTCTGTGAGAATAGTTTGCTGAAAGGAAAGAGGTGAACAGTGTTAGTGGAAGACGTTTGTTCTGTTCCAATGTAAGCAACATTACTTTACTTCCCAGATGTCCTAACACTAAAACGAATGGTTGCATTTCGTTGATGCTATCGCAAATAGATAAAAAATAGTAAACAAAGTTGACCTTCCGGTTGAAATGTCGTGCTTTATTGACTCATACATGTTTATAGGTGTAGAACTACTCAAAACTGTAGAATTTATCCTGCATGGGGAATCGTCTGAGAGCAGACATGTAGGTAGTCATGGTTGATACCGCTGAGCTGCAATAGCTCAGGAGGCAGAAATAAAACGTTGATGATTAATTTTCGGATCGATTTCAGGCAGTGATTCAGACTGATCAAATCAGACATTAGGGGGAGACTTACCAATGGCGCGTTGGACATTGGCGACAGTTTGGCTGAACCGTTGGGTAAAGCTAGAGAAAACTGAAGCGTTTTGTGAACTTGTCCGTTTGGCTGTGATCGAAGGCGGCTGGCTGCTCAGCTGACATAAGACCTTTCGTGTGTCGTTGTACACATCGGCGGGAACCACAATATCCCAATCACTGTGGTCTGAATGAACCGTAATGCAAAAGTGAAAGGATATATTCAACTATCTGACAAAAAGTGACAGTTTCGATTTTGAAAAGTGCTACGAAGTGTTTCGGATCATTCAAAACAAATGACATGTTCTCACGATAACACATGATTGGCATATGGATCACAAGCATATTCAATATTCCATACGGCAAGAATCACTTACCCGGGGAAATTTTTTTCACCATAACCTTAA
This sequence comes from Paragonimus heterotremus, assembly GCA_013368495.1. Taxonomy (NCBI): domain Eukaryota; kingdom Metazoa; phylum Platyhelminthes; class Trematoda; order Plagiorchiida; family Troglotrematidae; genus Paragonimus; species Paragonimus heterotremus. The sequence goes on from LUCH01001101.1 coordinate 151,168, forward strand.
TCCGGAGAGCAGGGTCAGAAGAGGTCAAAATGGCCGCATCCAGATCCCAGTCGGATTGTAAAGGGAGGTAAAACTGTTCACCATAATCATCTGAAGCTAGATAGCTCACTGTAAAGTCTCTAGTTGAGAGAAAACGAAACAGCAAGAGAACAAAATTTAAAAAAGCCAGCCGGTCAAGTTTCCAGGTTTAAAAAATTCACTTGCAGGCTAGAAGATAAACAGGATAGGAAACGTTGATGACTTGAGTTTGCCAAATAAAAACACCAGTGAAACAAGAAACACTTGAGTAGGAGACTTACGATAATATGTTGAAACATTTTGACAAGATTCCCAAGAACAGTCTGAAGTTTGTTATGTTAGGGTCAATGGCAAAGTTTTTGTAACTGTCCCTATCAGCTCCGAATGCCAGCTATTGATAGTAAATGAAAAGAAGTGCACAGCTCACTTTTGCTTTGATATGCACTACCTCTTTAACAGAACTGTCAACATTGCGTGTACTCATACGAAGGAATTCTGTCGGCGTCCACAGATCCAAAGCAAAGAGAAGAGAACGAAGTATGAATTAGGGTAAACAATTCAACTGACCGCCAGTACAAACGCTATGCAAATGAAACCAAAAAGATATTATCAACCCATGTACACCTAAACTTGAGAATGTTTACCACTGCCATAATCACTTCACGTGAACAGCATGGCCTAGATAGCCGCTGGACATAACAACAGTCAGGAAGTGACTAAGTAATAAACCAAAACGAATGAATGAACAAATGAGAAAAACACTACCGATTCATGAGGAAAACTGAAAGCCCATGGGGTACAAGCTATTGAATATGATAATTCAGCATCAAAATACTTCCAATCAGCGGTACGAATTGTTCCGAAATCTCTGATCTGACATCATCGTCGTCATCACAGACAGCAATACCTCGGTGATTCTCACTGACGTCTCATTGCCACACAACCATGGAGAGAGAAAAGCAAACCCTATACAGAAAGATAGAAGGAAAGAGAACACGAGGAGAGGATACCTAACTTCCAAAAGTACCTACGTCTACATTAGAACGTTTAACCTTAAGGTATCTACACCTTGCAGATAAACAACGGAAATGTAGGTGAAAGAAAGGCATCTTCCAAAAAAACAGCTTGCTTACGACTTTCACTGGCCCCCTGTAATTAACTGCATTTTCTTCACAAACAACTCACCCGAACGACCACAACGTTTACGCTATTCTCTGTATCGTCCTAATTTTGGTATACGTACCGCCAAAGCGAGTACGACCTATACTGCTACCTTGGCGAGGTGGTCGGGCTTGTGTACTGTTTTGATCCGGCGGGCTATGCTGACTAGGACTCCGGTCCTTCC
>LUCH01001102.1:11678-41865 GCA_013368495.1 Paragonimus heterotremus
AGACCACCAGCAGTTGGGTAAAACCGCGTGGTGGTCAAGCAACAACGTGGTCACGAAATATGAAGACCTTGACTGCTCCATTGAGCAAAGTGAGTAGGTGGTGCCTGCCTGAATGGGGTCCTCGTGATCACCCAAACCGCTGGTTAGAGATGCTATCCGAGATGGCGATGTGTCGCAGTCAATGGCGTACCTGTATTCATATCATTTCTAGTGCATCCTCTTAGTTTCCTGTTATTAACTTTTGACTTTCTTAGTATTGTTTTCTTCACGAATATTCCACATCACTGTTGAGCTGAGCGGCGACTCGAACCACAGTACCTTTGGTATGGCTCATGGCTGTTATGGTGACGATGATGAGCCCACCTCTATATAACTGTTGATCTAAGCACTTCTCTTTCATTCTTTAGTAATGCCGAAGCTGAATCTCGTGATCAAGCTGAAGTGAGAATCACGCTGAGTTCCAGAGCAGATTAATGTTTTCTGATTTGGATCCTATTGAACTGTCGCCTGTGGGTTGTCAAACTTATTACTCTGGGTAAAGTCCGTCAACGCAAATCAGAAAAGCGTTATATGTACATTATATTGGCATATGATTCAGCGGATAGCTGTTTGGATGCTACCAAATATGCTTTCGATGACCCTTACACTTGACTTTCTGAAGCAAGCTAAACACTCAGACCTCATCACATAAGCGCACGATTTAAATGCACATCTTGCAGAGAAGAGGCGGCTGGAGGTGTGTTTAGTGTCTGGGCGCAACGCACTGACAATGGCGCAAGACGGCTGCAGCTGTGCGCATCCAACGGTTTCTGTATTTCGAGCAGCGTATTTTAACAAATGAAAAAGCATCGTGTTACTTGGAGATCTTCCTCTACTTCTCATCCATGGACACAGCTCGATCACACAGCAGTCAGTCACAATTGGCGCCAGTCCGTTACACTGTCGTGCATTTTGGAGCAACCAATTCGAATCGGATCATGCTGTTGCATGTTCCGGTTTTCTTTTGTCAGTCGCCAAGAAGTCATACACTCGTAAATGAAAGATATTTGACTGGCATTCGAGCCGGAAGAGTGTAAAGAACGCTTACCGGAAACACTGGTGAACAACTTGCCCAGTTTGAGGCAGGTGAGAAGACCTAACGAACGCTGGGAACAAATCACACCGGCTATGAATACTTTCCGTGAAGAGGCATATTCCGAATGAGCTGTGCAGTTACGATAGAAATGGATTTCGGTTTTTTCAAAAAACCTTGTGAATAAACGTCACTCGATTTCACCTGGCTCTCAGTATGACAACGGACATCGAGTGGTTAAATGCGAGCTGACAAAAAGGTTGCACAAGGACGGTGGGAACCACTTGACCGAACGTTCGAAAGATATGGAACGAACCTGTTTGGCTTGGGCTAACAGAATGCTTTTCCCCTCATCCGTGGTTGTACTGACCGTCAAGTCGGTATAAGTGAGACTACGTGGGGAAAAGATGATTCACTAGTCACCGACCAATTGTGCCTCTGTTAGTTGCAGAAGTGGCCCTGGAGCTTGTCATTGCATCGTACCAATTCTCTTGGACCAAATTTCCTATCTCCTTTTTTTCAAGGATGATGAAGAGAGGTTAATATCATATATGAGCATACTCCTCCGGTCAGTTTAAAAACTGAAGAGGTACCTCGTAATTAGTGCCTATCAACAGTAATTCTCGTTTTTAAAAGGGTGGTCCAAATTCTCTGTGACAACCACACATCGATCTGTCGCGTTCAAGTTACTCGCTGGTCTCTTATTATGTCAGCTCAATAAGTCCAGAGGAAGTCAGATACGTCAGATTCAAGCAGGATTCCGATCCGGTTGAGAATGCCCTGATTACATGTTTATCTTGTGACAGATCGTGGAGTAAAAACACTCTCAGAGGGGAATATGTAAATCTGTTGAGATCACTGTATGCTCACTTTTCAAGCTAAGTTAGAGTCTATGGACAGCTGAGGTCCTCGTGATCATTTAAATCGTTGGTTAGAAACGCTGTCCAGGATAGCGGTAATTCGCAGTCAATGGCATACCTACATTTATACTACTTCCAGTTCTACTGCCTGGCCCTTTGTAATAATAATAGATATTATTATTCTATAGCCTTTCCAGTAACGTTTCTTCCTGTAAGATTCTCCACGTCACTGTTGAGGCAATCGGCAGCCGGGACCACATTACCTTCAGATCAGGCTCACGGCTGCTATGGTGATGATGATGATGATGATGATGATGATGATGATGATGATGATGATGGTGATGATGATGATGATGATGATGATGATGATGAAACATCTTCAAACTGAGCTATGTGATCTTGCTAACTCAACAAGTTAATTTTTATAAATTTACGAAATTTATTGCTTATGTATGCGCTGGGTGACAAAAGTATACGGTTATTCCATCTGGCGGCATTGTCGTCCTTGTTATCAGTTCGGCAGCCATCATTTTCTCCAATAATGAATGAACTCAAGCATAGAGTGTTAGACCGAATATATTATTCAGGGAAAATGATCACGCGACAAAAGGTTTGCAGGATATGCTGCTGCCATCTCGCCTCATCTCGGAGACTGATACACTGAACACCCGTCTGCTGTAAGATAGTCAAGACTGAAAAACCGATGGTGATGGATCGTTTACTGGAATAACAACAGCAACGTTGTCATCTTGACTATCACCCAACATTGTTGGTAGAAGACTGTAAATTTTCCCCACATATTCTTTGAGTGCAAATGGTTCAACCGTCAGTTGAAACACTATCACTTTTATCACACCACTATTGTCTTTACACGTCAAGTTCGTTTGTATCAAGTATCTCAGTAACATAAAAGCAAACGAGAGGTGAGTAACAGGTCCAAAAAACATCAGTTTTGGCACATACTACTCGGTAATGCAGTTGCCGCTGATTCGGTCTGGTGGTTTCATTAAATTTGTCGTATTTCAGTTAGAGCAACTCGCTTCTGAGATGCATATTTTATTGGTCGATTGTCAATATAGCTTTCGAAACGTATCTGGGGACAACGTCCACCTTAGTTGAGGCACGATTCAACTCTATCCTTGTTCATCTTGTTAAAACTGTACATCATGTAAGCATTACTCAATCCTTTCGAATGGTCTGTCGTGTGCTCAAATTAGACCACACTCTACTGTAAAGACAGTCGAAATCAGCCTGCTCGATCCAGTCTTATGTAAAGAGAAGTAGTTTGTTGAGGTTGACCGCCTACTCCGGTCTCAAATCCGCCCGAGTGATGGCCACTTGTGCGGTTAAATCGCGTGACGAACTGCACCAATCCATTCATCGCCAACTGGTCGACCAGCAAACTACTTCTATCACAAGTCCGAGCGATATGTCGATCAAAATCTATTACCTTTTTATATGGCATGAAGATAAATTATGGGAAATATATGGTGGTCCATGCGTCTTTATTCAGGCACTCCAAACTCAGATACCACCAACCGCAAGTGCACGTTCATAAACAGCGGATTTCCGTATGTGAACCCACCAGCCATAAGAACCTTAAAAGTTAAAGCTTACGTTATCTTGTGTATTCTGAACTGAGTATGAAAGAGTAACCTGTATTCAACTGGAACGTCAACTACATCTGACGGCTACCTTTGCATTCAAATGGATACTTCAGCCAGCCTATTCTCAAGAGATTAATAGGCTCGACTTCTGCTCCTCTAGTGCATTGGTTTGCGGTGACTGAGATTCAAACTCTGACCTTTGTTTTCAAAGGCCACAAACGTAACTCGGATTTAACACTTTTGGGGAAGAGGTGGCGTTCTGGATAACATTCTGTCTGAATACCAGAACTACGATCATTTGCGAGTCACGTTCACTTTGTATCGTCCATTTCCCTCTCCATTTATCCGCAAGTAATACACGGCACAACGAGTTAACTGGATGCTGCAATTTTAGCTTCTAATTGTAGGCTTTTCGATTGGAGTTAGTGTAACCTGCACTCTCTTCTCAAGGTGCTTGGACAACTTGCGTATCGTCTGAATTTGATTACATTAGCATGAGTAATTTGAAGTCAGTTATTTAGTGGTCAACGCGGTCATCTCATGAGAACATGGATCAGACTTCTAACTTTAGTCGTGGCTGGAATGTGCACCATCATTGAGCCACAGTAAGAGTGAATCGTAATTCTTTTTGAAAGACACTGGCTAACAGGTTTTTCTGAGTGTGGAAGTTTAAGTCACACATAAGCTGAGTTCAGTTACTATCTGCCAAATTGCTCATTCCTGATCCGTAATGTATATTTGGGGAATGTATGGAAGACGTGGTAGAGAACAACGTGGTAGTAGGATTTGGAAACTATAGCAATTGTTTTATGCTGACTGATTTAATACCGTCGTCGTTCGAAAAACATACTGTAGGTCGTTTGTTCCCAAATTGGATTTGGGAAACTAGCTCTTGTAACTCCGTGATTCTGCTCGTATTATGCTGTTACTTTTAGCCAAATATCTGTGCTAAAAACCATGTTCCATTGATGTGTCATGGGAAACCCAAAATTTTCGTGCTTCACTCACATTTGGATTTATTCTAATGGCTATTTGTTTTCAAACATTTCAGGAAATTTGCCATGTTTTGGAAGCAGAAACAGTGTTAACGAAGCTTACGAATGGATGCATTACGACGAGGTAGGAAGTCATTTTACTTTGCAAATAGCGTTTCATTAAACAGGCAGACAAAAGAATTCGTGCCTTCGGGTCAGCCCTTGTTAACACGGTCGGTCGTCGCGAAGGTGTGGACAATATCGTTGGCATTTATGGACGCAATTCCCCTGCGGTAAGCAAAAAATAAAACCCGCGGACATTAACCACATTTCCATTTTTGTTGTCGGTTGCTACTGCTTTCGTTTGCGAAGTAACCAATACTGTGCTTATGGAATGCATCTCTGCGTAAATTTGAAATGGTTCCGTCCATGTCGTTTAATCTAGTCATCACAACTAATTTATGGCCTGTTACCTTCAACATTACCTAAACACTACAAAGCAAAATCAACACTCGGTGTTTGGCGGCTAAGAAAGTGTATAGTTAACGATACGCATGCCTCTAAACAAGACATAGCAGTCTTTCTTTGCATGCTCGTCTGTCACAAAATATGCATACCAGCAAGTTTTCTATGTCACATAGATCGACCTCAATTCATTTATTTTTAACCACAATGAACTCAGTGCAATTTATAGCGGATTTTGTGCACAAAGAGGGGTGGGCGGTCACCATTACCAATCATTACTTAGATGTAGATTACTATTAAAACAAGCCGGCGAAGCAGTATCAGTCAGACGGAACATGTCAGAATTTTTGAGACGGTCAAATTTACATAACATCAGGAGAATAATACGTGCTGCTTTTAGTTTTTACATTTGAAGTTACAGTTACTTAAGCAAAAAGGATTTCCGTGAGGTCTCATGCGTACGTGGCTTCTGGAGAAATGATGTGCATTATGGCGCGCGTGAGGTGACTTAACTGGAATTTATGTGCTAACTATAACGCGTGACGTTGAGATTACAGGTGTGTCGTGATCACGCATGTGAGCCGATCACACTTACGTATCATCAGTCTTAAGCCATGACATACCACGTTTGGTAATCGTCAGGTTTGTTGAAGATGACCCATCACAGCTTGTCACAGTCAACCTCCATTGGTTATATGCGCACCCTGAGAAGCATTCCAAAACACACTAATAACACTGTAGTGGTTATGCTGTCATGCAGTAATTTGCTCATAAGTGTCATATACGTTGCCTGTCGAGAATAGTTAAACCGTCAATGTAAACAGGGTGCTGGAAACATCGAGTCTAAGTTACCACAACAAAATCACATCTTTTCGTTAAACCTACGCTCTGTCTTCAATACCAGTATTCATTTTGACTAAAGTTACAAGGTTGTTGTTGATCCGTTATATTTCGAACTCATAATTTTCCTCATAACTGCAGCAATTCTCCAGTTATTCTGTTTTATGTGCAACAGTTAAGCCACAATTGATCAAAGTTTACCCTAGTTACTGTAGAGGTATTGGGTTAACAGCTTTCATTCAACTAGGGTGTGGTGAGCTGTTTACCGTAATTTTGCGGCAGGATCTGAAGTGTTTTTCAATGTTTCTTAGTGGTTACTTATCAGCTGATCACAGTTGTTTTTTCTTCTTCAAATGTTATGACCACAAGGAACCCTATTCTAAATCAAACTTCGAGATGCTTATCAAATGGAATCACCGTCGTATCTTACAAAGACCGCTTAAAAGGAAACCACTTTACTAGAACATGGTCACATGTCGTAAAATGTCAACACACTGATTTTCTCTCGTCGGTGACTTACCAAACCCCATTCTGATTGTATACAGTGATAAGAGTGATGGAACAGAAAGAATTCTAGGGATTTTTGTTAATTGATCAACAGGCCTTCACAGACCACCAAGAGTTTGAGATAGATGTCGTGTGATATCCTGATGAAGGATTTGAGCTGACCAAGTTTGTGACCTGTTTCCACGATGTATCCCAATGTATTGGTTTGAAAGAAATTAGTGCTTTTCAATCAGTTCACAATAGCCCCTTATAGGGACCACCTTCGACGAATTGTATGAAGCGTTCAGTTTTCAGAAATTGTTCCTATTCGGAGAAAACTCGACACTTACATTACAAAAAATACCACAATTTTGTCTGTTATCGTCTTTATTAATTTATCTTCAAACTTTTTTGCTTATTTTCGAATGCTGTCAAATCCAGAATGCGGTTTTTGTAACAGTAAAGTTTTATTTGAAATACTCAGTGATGCTAGTTGATCAGTTTTTTATTATCAGAATTCCTATTCAACTTTGAGTTCTTCAGATTGCTCATGTGGTGTACTTTCATTTTTGAAGACAGTTATTTGGCTGAGAGCTAATATTCCATAAGGTTCAAAATGCAACAAATGGCACGATTTTCATGTATGTGATATTATATATTATATTATACTATATATTAAATATCATATATATCAATATAACACAATGTATATGAATGTTATTCGGGGAGTATATTGTTTGAATCTCTCAGATTTGGGTGAGATGTGTGAGGTCTTCATCCTCGTTAAAGTAAGTATTGAAATTCATTCACAACTTATGCTTAAGTGGCTGATGCATTCAGAACACACCTTTATCAAAACACTGTGCTATTGGTGCTTGGTGTACTCAACCACTGGTTGTTGACCCTTTGATGGTGTATCTAAAATGTTTGTCCTGGCGATTTTTGTTAACTACGACCTAAAAATGTTCTTATCGGTAACATAATCATAAGTATTCACAATTTGGTCATTTTTTTAATCATCAAGTTCTAAAAATTCCAGGTAGAGTGTACGCATCATAACATATTTCTCTAACACTGAACACCAGTATGATTCTAGCATCCTTAGGTTGTAACTTTGATGGACTGGAAATGGTGCTACTGAAGTCAGTATTGGTGATAGCAGCTCTTTAGTCTGTTGCATTGCTTCCTACTTAACTTAACACCGGTTCAACAGTGCTGAGTATGACGACATGTTTTCATCGCATTTGGAAATGTTGTATAATGGAATCCATTACCTTCTGGTTTTTAAGTCTGTCCATCAATTTAGCAGGCACAATATACGAGACACTGGCGAGCATATATATATATCAGAGGGAGTTTGCATGGCCACTCGTTACACGCAAAAAGTGTTCCAGTACCTAGTTGTCTAATGTTTTCCAGAGTTTACTCTTCCGAGTTCACTTCCCATTACAGGTCTATTCCTCAGGCTGACTTTATTTAGTGTATCATGCCAACTTTAACGATCGCATACTCTCCGTTTGCAGTTGACATTGTTATCATACTACATTTTCAGGCGTCTACTCATTTTGTTGACGTTCATTACTTGTCTCTTATTTACGCTTGGTCGAACCAATGTGGGCCCGGCCGATAAAATGTTTTCGTTGGCGTCCATTGTCTTCATCTCACTTTCCATTAAAACACAACTCTCCTCCGCACTGTTTGTAGGGTTCAGCGACACGGTGTCTGTTGCCGACTGCATTGTAAATCAAGTTGATCACGTAGTCTGATACACCGACTGCGTGTTTCAGAAGGCCACCGCTAATTGGAACCAGGTATTCACCGAGCTGACCTTTGGAACTGTCTACTCCCAATTATTGTTCCGTGGTGTGTGGTAAATGGATCATATTAAGTGCACTAGAAAGTTCCGTCTTAGTTGCTGGTCTTCCCTAGTAGCATCTTAACGAAATACAGTCCAAAGAGTGCACACAACTGGTCTGTAACACTGATATCATCAGGGTGGAATATGCGGAATATTGTTTGAAAGATTTTGGACTTACGTTTTACCGACGAATGCCTGCTCGAATGAAGACGGGAAATCCCGAGATGGCAATGGCTTGACTGAAAAGGCTTCGACGACAACCTCTGCTCTGTCTAACTGTGGTCACGGTTGACGCAGTTAGGAGCGCACTAGCATGCATTCTGTTGCCTGACAAACGACGGCTGAAGTACTGTAATTATTGCCGTTTGCCAGCCCTCTGTGTCATTGTAACCTCCACCTCGTTGTCAGTTGTCTACAAGTGATGTTACGTGAACCGGTTCAGGTCGAACGTCTCTCTATTCCTCTCATTTTGTCGACGTAATGTACTATTTCGACTGTCTTGCTCTCGCTGTTGGGATTTGATAACCACATTGCAATAGTGAGGCGTGTGGGTACAGTGTTTGCTGTCAACCAGACAGTTAACACTATCCAGCAGCGGTATTTTACTGAGGTGGTTCCTGCTGAGAACAGCCTCATCAATGACCTCTCGGAGATGGTTCTTGTGCCGGAGTCTATTGTAATCAAGTTGTCTTTCGATGCCCGTTGCAACTAGTTTCTTCCTTTGCGTGAATCCATCGGGTGTATCTACTCGGAACCAGACTTCACTCGATTAAGCGATGAATTACTGTACGTGAGTTACTAAACCCAACCTTCGTTTGATTCCAGACCGCAATAGTGTCCTGATTAGTCATAACTGTAAGTCATTTCTACTAAGTGGGCAATGCGGACGATGTAGGGATTATACAAGTTTTATCTCCTCCCGATGTCATTTTCTCACCCTCGAATATTTAACGTTTTTTGTCGCACCGTCTCCTCTGGAAGACGACGTGATGAGGGATAATTCGGTTGTACCAATAATAGCTAATCTAAAACAGTTCGTTCCCTTCAGAAGTTTGAACAACACCGTTGAAACACGGAAACTGGTAGATGCAAGCATTTCGTATTGACTCATCAGTACTAAATTTACAATAACATGAAACGGTTTTTTCTATATCGATCAGTTAGGGGTCGGTGGGATGGACAGTCGACTGATGGGTTAGGAAAAGTCACTATGTCCAGAGCAGGATCAAGTTCACGAACAATTGTTTCTGAACACACAGGGCCGGCTTCAGTCGACTGATTGCGACAGCTTCAGCAAACCGCAAGAATCTTGAACTGGGATGACGTGAAAAGATTCTGAATGCACAAGCCGGATCGATGACGTGACCAGTGGTCAGGATGTTTCTTGTGATTGCGGACACTGGTTGTTTGTGTGTTTCAACAACATTGCCGTTCTTCGGTAATACTGAGTTGTGCACCCATTTAGGCAAGTGTACCTTCACTCTGGAAATCAAACACTTCTCGGTTCTGCCTATGTAACTTTCTTTGCAGTTGCATGTAAGTTGGTAGATACAGTGTGAGGTGGCACCGACAGGCTGATCTCCTTTGATTGAAGGCACAGGCAGCTTTCGGGTTGGAGCTAGTACACAAAGTTCGACTGCGTTGAATGTTCGTTTAATCGAATTAATCAGTCGTCGAGTTGTTTGATGCATACTATAATCGTCTTTAAAACGCAATTCTATCCAAACCTTTTTTTTACGGTGACCACCGGTTCGGATGGCGGTTTCGGCCTACTGTGCCTTTCTACGAACCTTTTTGGGTAACCATTAGATTGCAAGACATAAGTGACCAAGTCTAGTTCCTCCGCAAGACTGTTGTGAGTACATATTCGTCTTGCTCGTGTGAGTAGTGTATTATTGTAAATCTGGTACTGATGAGTCGATACGAAATGCTTACATCTATCGGTTTCCGTGTTCTAACGATGTTGTTCAAACAGCCACTCTGTTTTTCTATCATTTCTGGCCACTTGTGTTCACAATGCTTGTGAGTGTGATAAGTAGGCGACAAGTTTGTTATCATTTCCTTCAAAAAAAGGTTTCCTCTTGTTCCTTCACGTTCATGGTGTTAACGTTAAGTTTGTGATGGAATAATTGATTGCACTGAGAAAAATATCTAAAGACTGTCCAACTTCTCCAAACAAGCCCATTCGATATAACCAACTCCGTTCGACAATTCCGACGATAAAATTGGACTACTTTTGTTGGCGTTCATTTTGTTATGTAACTGAAACAATCTGCAAACGTTACTTTTTCCAACACACATTAGGTAGTTAAATTGCATCGAGATTGTACTAGATTTTATGCTATCTATCACCGAGTTATGTTTTCTGGTTTCACCGTCAAAATCAAAATGTCACCATAACACATCTGTAGTGTATCAAATGTTCGATCGTCTTATCACTAATCAGCGGAGCAAAACAATGCTATACAAATAATTTCAGTAATGGCTAAAAACCCAACAGAGTTACAGAAGAAGGCGTTCCCGAGATTCATTCATTATAAACAGGCAGTCATTTGTCTGGCTTGGCCAAAAAATCGGGCTAAGTAAACTTGGGTTACTTCATTTAGGAAACTCATAGGGTTTATACATCTGAAGTACTCAGCGAGTTAATCTGAAACACATCTATATATTACGAAGAGGGTACATCATCTTACATCTCATCCTCTCATATAGTGCCATCTAACGAAAACGAATCGCTGGCTTGAACTGCTGTACAATAACTGCATCTGTCAGATGAGTTGTGCACAACACATCGACCACACATCCAAGCGCTTACAAATAGGGATTACGGGACAAACTGTTGTTTGTTCTAAGTAAAGCAATTGAACAAGGCGTAGCGTGATTCAGCTGTTGCGTTGTATGCATTAACTGATAATCACACAACCGGTTGTGAGAATATTGGGATCCAGCATTAGGTTTTCAGTTTCAAAAGATCGAGTGTGGAAACATTCTGGAACAGCATAACCCGTTTATTTCAACCAGAATGATGCCAACTGGTCGTTCACTTGAATCGGCCTGACAACACTTGACAAACTGTGCGGTTCAGCACTGTGCGAACACCGCTAGAACTACAGCGGTCATGTGACAGGCTCATCCAGTGAGTTCCACGAGTGACTTAATAACCACCGGTGCACGCATGTTTACACAAAGCATATTGTCACATTGTGATGACTAGGTAGGTCATCAGTCATGCAAACATAAAGCAGGCACTCACGGTCAAATTAACTGACCTTACACATACCTTATTCATATAATCGGTTGATAGCGAATTTGTCTTGACAAAGGTTACACACGGAAATTTAAGCATTGGAATGAAAGGACAGCTTTCAGCATGGCGTTTCTGCTTATATATCCGAAGATCTCATATTATCAATTCTAACCTGTGGGCTGGTTCGTCATCGGTATAAACTGATTACGAAACCGACCGTGTCCATCCATTCCCTGAGGTATCACCGGGCTGCTCCAGTGATTCAATTTGGCTATTGTGTATCTTTGCCATACTCGGATAGACCTATTCTTTGTTTAACTTAAAGGGTGGCTATATGGCAGATCTTTGTTATCTACCTATTCAGTTCGAAAAGTACAATTTCGTTTGTGGACCGAAAGTTTGTGCGATGAACAACAGCGAGCAACTATGGTATTCGAGCACACGTAGTGGAACTCAGTGTAGTGGGTAAACCAGGCTAACTCGGTCTGCGCATGCGATGAAAGTGACACAGTTTGAATAATTTTCAGTGAGCTAACGTTCAACTAAATAACAACTAAGTCTTGCAACTAGCGCGTTGCGAATCTAATCTCGTGTATTCGATCATGTGAAAGAAAAGCTTTTTTGGAAAACGTTCGTTTGCTTATAACGGATACATTTTTACAACAGCTTGAATGGATAGCTAGGGTGGGGGTTAGGTTGTAGTGTCGTTTGTTGTTTTGATAAGGATCAGGTTAAACCATTGAGGAGATAATGAGTATCATATTCTGAGTGGACGTTAAATGTTAATGGATAAGCCCACATTTTAAAATTGAGACAATTGACAGACCGTTTGTTTTCGATTTACTGAAATGTTGGCTGTTCATTGGATTTACATCGGAACTACGTGACTAAGTACAAAAGGCGGAACTTAAACAGTTATCTTGTGCCATAATTTGAGTTCGTTAACAAGGAATTCGTCTGGTTCAGTTAACTTACGGATGAATGACATTGTTGACGACGTCAGCTACACGACTGACAAGTCGGGTGAGAATTCCACCGACCCAAGAACCAAGTATGATCTGCGTAGTCACGTGATCAGGTCGGTAACTACCTTCAACTTTCATTTTCATAAATGTTATAAAAATCTAAATTGAATACATGTTCACTTTTGCTCCCTGTCCAAAGGTCGATTGAAGGGGTTTTCATTCCAAAGTGCGAATTAATTTATCATATGTGGTTTTTTTCCTCTTTTTCTCCTTCAAATATCTATTTCTTAATGTACGTTTGAGAACATTCTACAATTAGTCCGAGTCCTTTTAACTTTGGCTGTTGTGTGACAAACATAGTGGTTTAGCACGGCTTGTGATAGAGCTCCCTGGATGATAGAACAGTTGGCTTTTAAACGTCTATGGGTATTCATGTAGGAGGTGACCTATATATTAAAGGTTGATTGAGTGTTTTCAGAATATGTGTGTCTGTCTGACACCGGAAATCAAATTCTCATAAACTCTTTATGGCAAAGTGCTAGAATATTATGTTTATCGGAAACTCACGTACAAAGGAAAGAGTCTGTCAGAAAGAATACAATTTACCCGCCCCTCAGAAAATGCTTAAACAGATTTTTGAATGAAGAACACACAAGGCTGATGACGCACGATTTGTGTCCACATTACTGTCGTTACAAGCTAAATGGATCGGCGAGAAAAAACAGTCAATTTATTCTCATTGTCGTTTTAATGGTATGAAGAAACGTACAATAGGTAGTTAGATTTGACCTTTCTACACCAAAACGCGCGTTTTAGTAAGGTGACGGAATACTAAAAGAATGTATTATTTATTGATACGTGCTTCATAAAAAGAGATGATAGTGTACAACTATGAATTGACTGCGGGTGTGCTTTGATAAATCTATACCAACTAGTTACATAACTAATGTTTAATGCGTACGCCGTTGGACTGTGGTAGATGCATTTTGTACGTGACAATTCTAATCAGTCTTTTGGAAGAAAACCTTGTCCAAACCATCGAAAACATCGTGTTACACTTTAATGTAATGAAATAATTTCGTAAATCTTGCTAGTAGACTACTCAATCATGAGCACCTGTCTACTTTAATTTTTTGTCATCGAAGATGACGTCATACAACAAGTCACTCTAAATAGATTATTATCTTATCCAGTTTGAAAGATGATGTCCCTGATTTAGTCAATATTCATGGCAGCTTATGATGTCCAAGGTGTGCAAATTTATTGCATAGTTTTTATACTTTCTTTTCAATCGTTTGGAACTTCTAAATCCCTTTTTTGCTGGTGTTTGTGGCGTTTCGATTATATTATTATGCCCTAATTTTCTTAGTGACTCCTTTCCTCCTGATCTCTTTGTTATCTTGTACAATGCGGAGAGCGTTACAAAATTGTTCACAGCCGTTTTCTGATCTGTTCATTCATTTGGAACTGAACGTCCTGCTCCGACCTATTACAAAGTAGGTCAGCACCATTTCTCTATGTCACTGTTTGTTGCGTGTTACATGGAACGGTTGAGATCACACGAATTAATTAGCGGTCAACGACCTTAGTTAGCTAATCACATGCGTGCTTTAATCACAAGGAAAACTTGACGAGAAACGCAACCAACGTTGAACAATAAGTATACAGTATACACCGAATCGGATGAAGAAAGAACAACGCCAACGAAATACGCTCTGTCTCATAAAAGCTTTATTTTCATTACGCGCACATTTCAAGGTATTTTCCATATATATCTTTGGCATGTGCTTTGTTTTAAACTCCGTAGTGTCAAACAGCTTTCTGTGGTTCTAACAATTCGTTCGCGAATGATTTTTACAGGTTGAAAACTGTTCTGTAACCATAAAATAACTGACAGTCATGATACTTTCACGCCCTTCATCTATGACTATCACTGGAGACACGTAGTATCCAGCATGCGCAGGAATGGGTTTCAGTGGCAAACTAGGGTCACGGAGTCGTAAACCAACAAGTTGATAAATACATGACGCCATAGGTTTTCATTTAAACATACAGTTTGCATCGTCCGTTACACGTCAGATTTTGATTACACAAAACAGACTCGATGTGGCGTACTTGTTCCGCTTTCTGTTTCCAATGACATTATGAAACACTACGTAATATTGGGCTACCGTTTTTCAACACTTCCAGTCGGTATTGTATTAAGGGCTATAGTGATCGTGAACGTTTTCATTGTAGATGTTCCGTTGTACTCGCCCTATTGATTGGTGAACGGTCCGTTACGTACACTCGAAAAAATGCAACGAATTCTAGCGAGAAGTGGGTCGTGGGTTGTTAGCTGAACCATATACTGTGGACTTGATGCATTTCTCACACAATCCTTTGACTGTATGCGACATAAAGACTGTCAACAATACGTGTCTGTTCACATGCTCGTCCCAGACCATGAAACAAATAGGATCGCAGGTAGGCGTACTCACCTTTCCCTTCAGTGACTAGCATCGGTGTATCTGACAGATCACGTAGGGTAGAAAATAAGGGCGTTGTTTCATTATTTCTAATCTGAGTGCAGAAGGAACATTCCATTTTTGAAAGTGCGTTGCGTATTCCTTGTAGGTTGGCTTGGTAGTTTGGTATTTTTAATGACAGGTTATACACATCTTTTATTTGGAAGCGAAGTTAGACGATTTACTTCATTGGCTTCCCGTCAGTCAACTTACCATTGAACACAGTTTGAAAACCGGGAAATTTGGAGTCTTAGTGTACAGTGTATACAACTACAAATATGAGTAATTCCGGTAAGAGGTAAAGGACGAAATACCCCTAATGAAACGAGTATATGGAATGGCCGTCTTTTGCTTTTCATCCTGTTAGTAATTTGAAGTCACAAGCTTAACGAATTCAGGTATATCTCCGAAACTGTTTTGTAAAAGGAACAGTAATAATAGTAATCGTCACCATCAGCGATGTCTAATGCTTCTTGCAGATTTTTAACTGTCATAAAATCAGGAGCAGCCTCCTGGTGCCATTGAGCCCGACTATCCGCCATCTCACCTAAATTATTGGGCTACCAACTCCGTGAATTGCAGAGAAGACAAATAGCAAATGCTTGGAATTGACGGGTTTAGAAACAAACTCGATGCATGTAGGTGTCAAGAATGTTAAACGTCTATGAGCAACCATAGAATAAACATGTGATCAATACATCTACAGTTGACACAACATTTCTGCTTCATTGGATAGGATAAATCGACTCAGTGTAAAGTCACTCATTCAGTTGACACAAGAGAAACCCGTTGTTGTCACTGGGTCTTTTTTATGAGTGGTGCCTACCTCCGCTAACCTCTAATCACCGTTTACCACAGCAATGCATCAGGTTTTTGGAACATAAGTTCTGAATACGGATGTGGGGTATTAGCCATCTTCCTTTCGAAATGCAATTATGGTTTGCACACAAAACCTTGCCATGGTTGTGCATCGTGTTAACTAGATATATTACGGTTGACGACGGGAGACAGTCTGAGAATCAGTATATGAGCATTAGAACCGTGAGTGCTGCAGAAAAGCAAACTGCATGAATCACCTATCTTAAAACCCAGGTGACCTATGTACTTCAGTGCTTCCAGAAAAATGGTTTCTCATCTCTCTTACTTTACTGAAACGTTTTCTGTAGGACGTATTTTAGAAAAGGTTCTACATGCTTAAAAACTGTACAAAACAGACCACTGGATAGACCCGGATTCTGTTTTTACCATCGGTTAGTTGCGAGCTTACTACGATACATTGGTAATCAAGTCTGTACCAAACCATGTTGTCCTATATCCACTTTTTAAGGTTTCTAGCAATAGCGACTATCGATCAATTGTTTCGATCTTATCTCTTCAGTTTCCTTCTCTGAACCTTGTGATTACTAGTCACCCTGTGTCATTTCGACCAATCAAATTAGCATAAATCTTGAGGTTTTCGAGCAGGTGAAATTCTGTCGTGTGAAGTCTCACTTGATCACTTCATACACGTGATAACTAGTGTTAACCGACGGTAACTACCTTCCACCGTTACTGGGAGTAAATTTCGGAATAACGCTAGCTGAGGAAAAATCTATGGAGTTTAAAGTACACACCGAAATTTCCTGTTGAAGAGACCCAGCTTTATCGGCACACAGTACAGGTGAACCTGTGTGTGGTCACTACCTTCACTGTTCACCATTATTAAGTCCTCCACTAGAACTAGACATAGTAAAAACGAAGAAATACTCCACTGTAACTGATATAAATTCAAAACCAAAACAACAAGTTGTATGGAAACCGTTTGATGAAGCGAACTGCAACACGTATGAGGTCGCTTTAAGTACGGTATTACCTTTTTTCTTCACAATGTGTATATTGTTGTTTGGTGAAAAAAACTGTCTTTGGTCACGTGAACTTTTACGTCTATATTCGGTTATCTACGTTGGTTGACACTAACGATTTGTCGGTAGTGAGTTTATGAAGTGGATATTCGATGGTAAGGAGCAAATAATTCAATTCAGTTTGGAAAGCCAACTAGATTTAAGTAGTCCTTTCATGCAGTAAGGATGTGCATTAATCATGGTTCGCATTTACTGAGGTTGACAAAGAGACAACTGATTGGCGTAGGTTTCACAGTGCCTAAACGGTGGTTCGGAGAACAGACAAGAACAGAATCATTTATAGGGCAGCCACCATGGCCAATGACGTAAGGGATGTTGAGGAGCAACTAACATGAACTGTATCGTCGTTGGACTGAGTTACCTTTAATGTTACTGAGGCGGAGCGAAGAAAGCTACAAGAACATTACCCTCCAGACACGCAATTATGTCAATTGCTACTAGGTTATTTATTATTGAGATGTGGGTACCTGGACGTTGATTGTTTGAGCTTGGGTACATAAGTGTTGCATACTAATACCCGTTCTTCCCGTCTCGCACATCTAACTTAAGACGAGTTTTCTGCATTGATATACTCCTGTTGATGGTTTTGAAGGTGGCGATAATGCTGAATAAAAAACCGAACTCCACACCCTGAAAGGATAGTCGCGATGATGTTATAAATGCCAGTCGGTTGGACTATTTCAATTGAATTCTGAATTATGTCAAGAATTTCATGGACACTTGCCTGATGGTTTATTTTCAGTATTTGTTTGCGACCCGGTGTCTCGGGAATCTACATCAAGAAACTATTATTTGGACAACCGCTTAACTTTAGAACGGTCAGTAACTAATGCAGTAATCTTTACCTTCTTCCCTGACGTCTTGTTTAACTGTATCACAACTGAAATTGATGGTTCTGTAGCATTAGTGAATCAAATAAAAAGTGGAAATTCATGGTAAATTATAGTCCGAACTAATGAAATAACCATACATAGAGAATTTTGAAAGAATATCTTACAAGTTACTATGAACGCCCATACTCCACTCGACACCCTTGGGAGCGTCATTGTTTAGACACAGGTATGTGTGGCCTAATTGATGTTCAGAGAAGCTATCTTTGTCAGCTGCCAAGCTCTCGTCCACATGGACAACGGCTCTGTGAGAAAGCGGGCGTAAAATCACCAGTGTCAATGAAAAATACCTTATTGGTTGGACGGACATACTTACTATCTAATTGGCCCTAACAGGTCGTGCCAAAAACAGTCTGCTGGCGTGCATCTTGTTGACATTCGATTAATGTCAATGAACACAGTTTATCTAAGGCGGCCAGTTTCTGTGGTTCCGATCAAACAACCGCACAAATATAAAGAGTGAGTGTTTCAAACCGACACCCGGCAACTGTCCTTTACTTTTTAACGTTCGTCCGATGGAGTTCATCTGAAGGTAATGTGAGTGTGCATTTGAGAACCTTTCGGTTACAGGCCTTTATCTAATCTGGTGAGTCTTTCGTCCCACAAGGATAGCCTGGGCCTGAACGGGTGAAACAATTGGCGCGATGTGTACGTACCCCGCTAGTCTATCCCTGGTTATCAGTTTGTAATAGTCACAGACGTAGTAACAGGAAGGCATGCTGTATATTGTGTAAAGTAAGATGCGTGCTCTATTAAAACGCCTACAGGGATTCATATAAAGTCGTTCCTAATAAGGTGCTCTCCTCCTAGGTAGGTCAACTGTCTTTTCAGTGACCATGGATCAGTCACAAGCAGCTTTGCTAAACGGTACATAATGTCGCGAACCCCTACGGAATAGTAGATGACTTGCACTTCAATTTCAAAATTACGCCAAAGGTTACCGGTAAAAGAATTCAGATGATTTACACTCATATAAAACTCATAAGTCAGACATGAGACCAGATGCTATTTACTAGTAATCCTTCCAACTCTATGATAAACGGACTCAATGTTACTTGTATAGATTGCTGCTTTCTCACAAAATTGAACCTCTGTCACATTTACGAGCATTTCTGTTCCATCATGCGAAGCCGAATATGTATAAACTAAACCTTATGCGCAATTTTTCTCAGCTTTGTTCATACCGGCATACTTTTCATAAGGATTTGCAGAAGCTTTCGGTAATTCACACCTTGACGGAGTCAGCATCGTGGGTGTGGATTTTGTCGTCGACGTTACACAACACAGCCAAGTAATTCAGGACTTGGTTAATATGACTTGAACATCTATATACTTGAGTATGCTAATTCGGTCAAGTCTAATGTGAGATCCTCGATGCAATGGTAAACGCGTTTGTCTCGTGAGTACATAGACTGGGACTGGAGTCCTTCATCAGGACAAAGATATTCACTTCAGACGATCAACAACCAGAGGTCAACCTAAATCTAGTAATCCTTTTGAAGGAAGTTTACCTGTGAAATCTTGCACGATTGTCATACTGTGTAAGTACTGTTTGAAGACGTTGGACATGAAGCAACACCCTAGGCAAATTACCTATCAATGATTTTTTGAACCAATCTAGTGTTCTGTTCCAAGTTCAGAAGACATCTCAGTTCTTTATCGATCGCCTATCCTTGATAATTTGATTGGTTCACCGGAGCTCTAGTTGAGGTTGATTGCCGAAGTAAGATTCTGCAGTATAGTACCATGACTGAGGAGATCAAGCAATCGGGGGTGACCAAAAATATGAGAGCAGGCGATCTAAAAAGAAAAGTAAGTTGATAGTGAACACATCGGCTAGCTAAGCCGACATCTTCGTTTGACGGGAGGAGTTCCGTGCAAAGAGTAACTGGATGCGTTGGACAGAACTGCCTATTCTTTGCTGGGGTTAGCTTTCGCTCCCTGGTTGCCGTAAGAGCTTGATGTGAACCGTACCGTTCTTGTGAGAAGCATTTAGTTTTCGGAGTGTTCATGACGGTTCATAACACTGTACCCACAGGTGTTAAGCAAGCACTTATACTTGACGGTCTGAAGTCTTTACTGAGTTCTCACTGGTTGGTTAGCGGTAGTCTACGACCACAAAATTGTTGTCCATGGATCAAAATGTCAAAAGCTCTCTGTCACACGACACTACACATATTTACGTTGTAGTATGTCATTCCGCAGTTCAGGTCCTACATTAATTCACATGTTCGTTATGATAAGCTTTACGTGTAATGTCACTTGTGAAAATATAATTTTACATCTCACCTTAGTGCATAGATGTGGTTTATCTTGGTTTTTAAAGACAGCATTTTACAAGCTTAT
Source organism: Paragonimus heterotremus (assembly GCA_013368495.1). Classification (NCBI taxonomy): domain Eukaryota; kingdom Metazoa; phylum Platyhelminthes; class Trematoda; order Plagiorchiida; family Troglotrematidae; genus Paragonimus; species Paragonimus heterotremus. Next base: position 31,697 of record LUCH01001102.1, read on the forward strand.
TTTGCAGTTATCATCAAGCAATTCATTGAGAAAAACCAGGGTTTATACGGATAGAATGTGGTTAATGTCAGAGTAGATCGGTGGAATTTGTCAGAGTTATCTGTTGTTAATTTGTCACTATTTGCACCGAACACTCCAGTCTGTTCAGTTGGTAACATATTCAAATGTCTACATGTCAAACTAACATTTGCGAATTTTATAATACGTGTACATCAGAAATAAACGGTAGGTTTCCATTCATGGTACGCGTCAGTTACATTACTGATTTTCCTAACTACCTGACCCGGTACAAAACGTGTTTAAAAATCACCCGACCTGATACAAGTTCACTTTTGACATCGAATGCGTAAAACTTCTATCGGTCATATGACACGCTTATTTTCGTGTCATAGACCCGAAGTCTTTTGACGTCACGTGAGTATACTCGTGACGGCCACAAAGGATAAGGTTATCTTACTTGCCACGGTTTCGTGAAGGAGTACATTGCTTATGCAACAGTAAACAGAAACCAGCCTATGAAAAATTGAATGTGTGATCAAAATTAAAAAATTCAATCGCGAAACGCAAATCGGTTCACGGCCTACTTATCAGAAAATTATAAACATCGAAGTTCGGTTTTGGAAAATGGAAACCAGTAGCCTTTCGGCTTGATGGTGTTCATGGTTCATCGAATATCAAAATGTAAAATCTGTTTGGTTGTTAATACATTGCTGGTAGGTATGCTTGTTTAACTGGCCCGCAAATTGGAGAAACAGATTTTAGTTTAGGGGTAAAATTGTGCGATCATAATGATGGAAAGTGAAACATAGTCCATATAACCCTATATCTGCCTTCGCCGCAGTAGTGCGATCTCAGTGTTGAACCCGATTTACCGACACTCCCTTCAACATCTGTGGAGTTAGCTTGGATGAATCAGGTTGCTTACCTGTCATAACTCATAGAAACTTACTTTTCATGTTGTTTTACTGGATCACCTTGTGATTACCTTGCATTTTACGGCGAAAGACTTCTTAAGGTATTGATAATCATGTACGATGTTTTCCAATGCTATAATTACTTATATGAAGATGTAAAAATATTTACCTTTTTCATACATTGTTCCTTTTTTGTTAAGCACTTCAGATCATCTTGATCGTAATGGAAAAGTTAACTAACCTAAGCGCTGCAGAATATGAGCTGTGTACACAACGTCCCAATAAGCGGAACCACTTTTCTTCCCTCCTGTGCATCTCCCGTAAAAATTCAGGACCTTAGAGAAACTACTGCTAAGATTCGGTTACCTATCACGGTTATGATACTCAGTTGGTATAATTAATCCTTACAGGTAACCCACAACGTTTAGCATTGTATTGTTGTCCCTCGAAATATGTAGCTCCATCCGCATTAAACAGTTGATCAAATTGTTCGACAAACAGCCGGGATTGTTACATACCATTAATACCATTGCTGAACTGGGTTTAAACCCTCCGTTACGCATGAAACTGTGACCTACTTGTGGACCGTGAAATTATTTCAACCGTATCCTATATGCCACACACAGTCTATGAGTGTACGTTACCTTGATTTTAGTTTACTTATGTACTGTCGTCCGTAATCCTTTCCCTACAAAACACCTGTAATTTGAACACAATGTCTTAAATTGTTCACTCAGCTTATCATCTATTGCAAGCGTACATCATGTAGAGGTCGATGTGGGCTGATCGAAGATAGTGTGAGCAAAATAACAAGGCAGGGATTTCTGCTTGCCTTGCTCTTCAGTGGGTGCGTAGAAGGTCAAGACCTAAGTGTGAAATACCCTGAAAAAAAAAAAAACTGAAAATGATGCAACTGAGTGGATGCAGCAAGGATAAATTTAATTGGGAAGAGACAGTGCACTTTTCGTAAAATCAGTGATTGTATGTACGAGAATACTCAAGATGCATGGAGAATAGATAGGGGTGTTTATACACTCCGGCAGCAGTTACTGAATGATGTTCGAGGAGAGAATTGTACCGTATAGACCGTCACTAGGAAAGTTGTCAAAATACTTAACTATGTTCCTTATTGTTTCCTTGTGTTTTACGCACGGTTTGATTTACTCCCTGTTGAAAAACTCCCTCAAAAATAGTTCAGTTCTGATCGGTTCTGATAATGGATTGTTGATCTGATTCAGTTTGTTATGACTAGAAAATCATTTAAGGTTTACACTGTCTAGATGTTGGTAAAATTGTTTGTTTTTTTCTTCTGTTAACTGTATACAACTTTTCTCTTTTCACGTTGATATTATCTTCAGTTAGCTTTGGAAATCAAAGAACTAAGTCGGCTCAGTTATGTTGGATATGTTCTTTATGGGCTTGCTCTTATCGAGCTGTTAAATGCAATCTTGAATCGACGCAGTCCGTGTGAACCAGTTCGCGCATGCAAAAGGAATGATCTTTCTTTTTGGGTTTGCTTGTGATCACTCTCTGGTGTTAATTCTAACTATTCTCTAAGCTCGTGTAATGCATTCATTGATTACAATGTACTCAACATTTGTTGGTGCTGCTGACTTTAAGCGCTTAGTCGAACGTTATAACTTTACTCAAGCCAACACCAGTTTGATGGTTACATTATAGGTCCGTTATTCTCTTAAGAATTGCCAGATGCACTCCAGTACACTGCATTTGCTCATATTGGTTCAACTCCTTCACAGTTCTGTTGATCACTGATACACTTTCATTGCAGTGGGTGATCGCACAACACGCTTGTTCTGCTTATTTGTACGTCTATGTCCCGTTGTATGACACACTGGGACCGGAAGCGATGCAACACATATTAAATCAAAGTAAGTGTTTTGCTAGTTTGTCATGATAAGCAACAGTTACCAAACAAAGTGAACATACTAATATGATTCTTTTCGTTTGAACCTAACCTCGCTGTTTGATGGTGTTTGATGGTTACAGATGGTGTCGCAACTATGAAAATGGTTTCATGAGCATATCCCATCAAAACTGTCAACTCTTGCTTTATTGGCTAGGTTTCATTTACCTATATTCTGTTTGTGTACGAAATAAAATAACAACCAGTTCAGTGTCCATTGTCATTTGTGTACAAATCGGACGTATTCCCCAATCACGTGAAATCGAAGTCCGGTAAATCCATGTGCACGATTTTATTCATGTGACCTTTATCACGAATATTTGCAATTCAACATCAATTAGCGTGGATTTCCTCATCATTAAAATTTGAGAAAGTGTAAATAGGAAGTGTGAATAGTGTTTCTTTATTTTCAAATGAGGTAGCTGCACCGGAATGTGCTCGATTCTTGACTTCCTGCTTACGGCTGCCTGTTTCTGTCACGCTCAGTTCTGACGTAGGCCTTATCCCGTTGAAAATTTTTAAAAGGTAGTATATATCATGCACGGTGATAAACGGTTGTGTTTGTCAGGTTATTCAAGAACAGCTACTTTGCACGTAGTATAACAGTTTACACATTTTTGCGCTACATTTAATACGTCATTAACATTTCTCGAGTAACAAGATACACAATCAATCATAAAGTTAAACTAATTGTTCAACTTTGCATTCGCTTCAAGCTAAAAATGACCGTAAGCTTTAACACTGTATGCTAATTGGATGTCAGCGTCATGTGCACCGTCGACCAAAAATTGCCTTATTTCTCGACTATAAAGGTGCGTTCGTTTCGGTGGTTCGATATACACTTTTAGAATCGCTCAGACTCAAGGGTGTATCGACCAAGCATGTGAACATACTGCCGGCGTTTTATTCTCATGTTTTAGTTGAGGTTGGCGTTTACGGTGAACTGTCTGACAATTTCAGCACCATGAGCGGCGTTCGCCACGACTGTCCCCTTACACCATTTTTGTTCAATTTCGTCATGGAGGAAATAATGGAGGACTGTCTCCGACAGTCACAAGATGCCGGCGTGGACCTCCTACCTGGTAGAAGGCTGACTGATCTTGATTATGTTGACGAAAATTTGTTGCTGTTTGACAACTTCCAAACGGCACAAGCATCGCTGAACGCCATTTCGCGTTCTACTAAGTACTTTGGAATGCGCTTTGCAGCCTCAAAATATGAAGTGCTTCTGCAAGATTGCTGTGATTACGTAGATTTACTATTAGATAATGAAGTCATGGAAGTTGTTGGCCGGTTTGTATATCTGGGAAGTTGCATCAGCGGCGGCGGCGGAGGTGTAGGGAATGAAATGGAAGTGTGGGCCGTGTTTATTAATCTGAGGTTCATATGGCTACAGAGAGGTATCTCTCTGATGCTTAAAGGTCGTGTATATCAGATAAGAGTGAGGGCTGTATTACTTCACGCCAACAAAGCCTGGCCGCTCAGGTTAGAGGACGTGAACCGTCTTCAGGTATTCGACCGCGGGTGTCTGCGTTCAATCTCTCCTATCGGGTTTCAGCAACGAGTAAGCAACGAGGAGATTAGGAACCGGGTGTTTGACACTGACCGTCAGACGAGTTTTTTCGTTCAATCCGTACACTTGCACAGACTTAGGTGGTTAGGTCATGTACTAAGGATGCCAGCTAGTCGTCTGTCACATCGGGCATTCTCTGCCGACGTTACGGCCGACTGGCGCAAGGTTCGAGGTGGACAGATGATGACCTGGCCTAGGCAAGTGGAGTCGTTCACGAATGAGTTGGCCACTTTAGGTCGAGTTCGTCTTCCGGAGTTGGTGACTGCAGATGTTAGGTGAGATGACAGCTAACCGAGCTCAGTGGCGTGAATGTTGTCGTTGTTTGACCGAGCTGTCTGTGAATTGAGTGCACTTAATGAAGCGGAGCATTGAAAGCCGTAAGGAAGCTGTCTTGCTGATGACGCCATACTTTCACTTACAGCGTGGTTGCTTGTTTGCAAGGTGTAGGCGCCTTGATGTTGTATGTTTGAATGTAGACATAGTCATTGTTAGTGATTAGGTTCATTCTTCTCACCTTCTTTTCTCCCTCTCTTTTTACACAGAGTTTGCTTTTTTCTTCTTGGTTGTGTGGCAGTTAAGCATCACTGAGAACCACTGGTGTATTGCTGTTTATGATGATGTTGAAGTTATCATTGAGGTGTCTGATACATTGAGGTAATGATTTCCATACGGCTATATGTTGGTCGCCGGCAACTACCCCTAGTTTTTTCCCACTTGCTGAGCTTGTTTGCCAACTCAGCGGTATCATTGACTAGATAGTGAATATAGGATAAGGAGCCCACAAGTTAGGCAAGCTGATATCCACACTAAAGCTCACGTTCCGTTTCCTTTTTTTATGAGGCCGGGGTCTCTATTCCTCGCGTCTGTTTTTCCGACGTCGCGGTGGCTGTTATTGTCTTCAATAACTCCTAGTTTACCGTTCATTTTACCTCGTGTGCACTTCGGCTGGGAATGTTTCTGTGTCCTGGGTGCTTAATGGACTTACAGAAAGAGAGAAGTAGTCAACTTCATAGTGTTGTGATATGCTGCACACAGCATTTCTCAGTCTGCGGTGAAAAATTTTCACTCTTGGTGAGTTCTTTTAGTGCGCGCGATCATAATGAACCCGGTGACACATTACTTCTGGAAACGACGCTGGTTGAGCAAGAAGGGGCGAATGAAATTTCATTTTAATTGAAGTGTATATCGTAGCAGTTCGTTAATTGTATGAGTTCTGTGTATGCTAAAATAGGCATCACCTTATCAACTAACTACGAAGTCATGCTTGCAGACTTTGTGGTTCTAATCGATGAGACAGTTAGGCGTCTCCAAACGAGAGAACCCTATGTTGTATGCAAACGTAGGTAATCACTTAGATATGAGGATTCGGGATTATTCGGTACGAGGAAAACGGGATTGTAGTCATCTTGATAATTTCTCATGAAAAAGATACAGAGCTCTTCAGACAGATGTAAGCTTCCATGTAGTTCCGACACGCACAAGATTCTTAAAATGATTACATTACATTTACAATGAAATATTCTTTTCTCCGACTATTACGATCTTTCTGAAAAGGTATCTACTTCCTCGTCTAGATTCCCTTTTGAATTGTTATATGCCCGTACACATGCCCCAGGTCTTTCTATTATCCCTCATTCAACGCGGTTTCCTATTTATTGTAACTGTGTCGGGAGTAACTCAATATAAATCTTGCAGTTTTGATTAATTAGGTGGATGCATCATGAGCAACACAAGAGATACACGGATGTGAACGGTCATTGAAGTTGAGAGACATAGAGAGGCCCAACATGATTTAATTGATTGGGGTTTGGCTAGTAGCCAAAGCGTGTATCGAGAGAAATTCACTGTTCGTTTTGAGGAAATCCGTAAATTTTTTTAAGTTAAGTGGATGCAATTTGTTGTCTCACATCTACTGTGAACTGATCATACACTCAAACAAAAGAATGCAGCAGAACATCAACTTTGCAGAAGTTCACCAGTCAGTGGAAGATGAACGATTAGGTCAAGATGAAGTTGGGGGAGTATCAAGCAAAGGAAGTACAAAACATTATGGAGGTCAGTTATAAACAAAACGAACCTGAGAGTTAGGCTGGCTACACGGCAAGTGAAAAAAAGAAATTAGGACCGATTCTCTCCCAGCAAGCTATCAAAGTTGTCTCTGAATTCCTCATCAATAACAGTATATCAAACATGCCAAACAAATTTATCACGGGGCTAGGAAGTCATTTCGGTTTTGTGTACAACACACTCTTGGAAATTAACGGGGATGGTGAAGTATTTTTTTAAGCCATCCTTTTGTTTCTTACACTAAATTTTGGCACTACTCTTAGGAAAATAAAACGATCGTGTCTTGTATTACCTAGTGGTGTTTTCGCATTTACTTGTTTCACGTGTTTATCTGATCCTGATAATGTAATAGTTACTATGTCCTTCGACTAAGCCCATTGGTAGGTAGATATACCGCAAGTCACAGGATACGTTGTATTGATTTTAATGAGCCTACAACACGAAAGCCACTCACATCACTTGCAAAACACGCAAACTACTTGTTGAGGTTGCTTTCATCCTTTTTGTATGTGGCTCCAGTTGTGTAAACTCGTCTTTCACAACGTCCAAATTTGTCAGAACTTGTAACATTTGCTGCGATTGCTTTACGTTGGAACGTTGTGAATCATATTCAGACGGTAGTGGAGATTCATAAATTGTGCGTTCCATGTCAACTATCTGAGTTCGCAGGACCTTCTCGTTCATCACCAGTGAGTACTTATTCGTGCAATTTAGTTCCCAAGATAGTTTTATCTTCCGGTGAGAGATCTCTTCGTCATCAAATGAATGCTCAGTGACGCAATAGGGGATTTTCGTTGATAGAACTTGAACAATTACTGGCAGCTGTCACATTATCGTCGACGTTTTGGTCGGTCTGTTTAGAAGTTAAGTACTAGACTCAGGTTTCGCTCTCATTAGGGCTCTTCAGTACTGCAAACTATTGCCATGGCCATGGTTTGAGCCCCGGCTGTAATTTTATGAGGTATTTTTACTGACCACTTCGTTATGAACTTCACACTAACCACGATCGAACCGTCATATACAGAAACTCAGTCACGTTGACCAGTGAGCAGTACTCAGGTTCTTTGGTCGCCTCAAAAGGAGACACACTCATTATTCTGTTAAATTCAATCCATGGCCACACAACCAGAACTCCTTTTCATATTGTTGTCACGGAACCTATTGAAGTTGTTGAGCTGTTCCCTTTGAGTGGTTTAACATCCCTCAAATCGCACCGTTTCAGCCGTTAATTATCTTCTACTTGTTCTATGTCGATCATACATTCCGCAAGATATGTGAAATTGAGTTACAATCTGTCAACATACATACAGTAGATCGTACCACATTTGTCTGATTTTTGTATCAGCTCACATATTTTCGTTGTCCACGTTTGGTGAATACACCGAACAGCATAAGGCTAGCCATCTCGAGAGATTCTAACACGTGTTATCCACGTGTTCAGTGACCTTGCTCACCGTATCGGCAACTACTCGTACACGTGAACACTTCACTTTTGTAAAACGATTTTAAAATGTAGTCGAAGGAATTCTCTTATGTGCTTTCTTGCTCACGACTTATTTTGAGTATACGGATTACAAAAAAGGTACTCTAATTTGTAATGTTTTTCAGCTACTTCTGTTGAGGAATTAATTCATGTTGGTACAGTAGGCAGCCTGTCAACATAAACTGAGTTCGGGCACATGTGGGACAATTTTTTAAACGTTTGTTGAAACATTCGTTGAACTGCCGTGATTTCCAGAGTGCCTGATAGTTATTCACTGTCACTCACTTTACAAGGTTCCCTCGTGTCGGAACACAGAAGGAGAAAGGTGCATCCAATTGCTTTGGATTAACAACACCACCGGTGACTATATTGATGATAAATTCACTGACACAGTAGCTAAGAGAATGAACATGAGTGCGGACTAAGTAAACGCTAAGCAAGCCGTGTCGTTTGTACTGTCCTACATTAAGCACTCCTGAAGTGACAATTTTGAAGACGGACTATTTCTTAATTATGTTATTGAAGGAAATTTGTGGAAGTTCTTAAACAGACAGATTCTACCTATTCCACCTTCATACCAAACTTCGATCACAGACCACACACTTTCTTCTAGTGAATCACAATTGACACATTTGTAATCTTTATAGTCATAGTAGTCAAGTGTGGGAGTACCAAATGATTCCCTATGTCTGTTACAGAACAGCTGTTTTCCCTTACTATGTTGCATGGTCGTTTGTAGTTTCTTCACACTAGTAAAGTTGACTAAGTACATCTCGAAGTGATGTTCATACTTCTCTATATCCATATTCCGAAGGTCGATTGTTTACATTTTTCTGTAGAATAGATTATTTAGGGCTATGTCGTCCAGTTATATTTTTACTAGTCAAAGTGTTTAGTCCAGGTTACGTCATCGGTCCCACAAACACTAATAAAGTCAGCTGATTTTGTTAACTTGGATTAACTTGTGGGTTTCCCTTTGTCCGTTAAATGTGATAAACAACACTCATATTCAAATAAGTTTCACCATTTGGACAGAAGGTATTTCACATATTGCATATATTTATCAAAACTGTTGGTAATCTCTAAAATGTAGGTTTTTGAAATAACGTGCTGGTAATATCTATCTTTTTTGTTGGTTCATTTATGTTTAATGTGAGTATAGAAAGGTACAACCGTGGATGATTGGTCCACGGTTGAGCCAGTTGTAACCGTTGTAGCGGTTGTAGCCAATGTGATGTGAACACGTGGTGAACCTTGTTTGCCATCTAATGAGGAGAGTGGAAATAAATAGAGGCAAAGCTGTAATGTACAAGGATACTTCTGAACATTGCAGGTGGAATAAATGTCACTATTTGTAGACATTTCTGGTCAACGACTACATACAGCCATTCGCCAACAATCTTGTGGAAGTCAGTAACATTACCGAAGCATTTAGTATTTGAGAGATCTACAATATTCGGTAATCGTCAGACCTGCTACTGACCCTGGGGATGTTGTCATGAACGAGAGCTGGGAAAACTCGGGAAACGGATATCTGTTTGTAGAATCAGTGAATGTTCAGACTGACAGAGACTTCAGAAATTATATTACAGATACGGGTATGCAAACTAAGAACTACTGGAATGGCTGTTGATAAGGTTTTTGTACTCATGTTCCCGCGGATTTCTTGCAATTGGTCTCATAAGAGTCCAAGCTGACTGGACAGTCTATCTGAATGCAAGAACTGTGCTCAGGGTGAAATTGTTTTTTTTGTCAGCATTTACACGTAACACTATTTTGAAATGATTATGGACTTGGTTGATATCTATCTAAAAATTCACAAACTATTTTAATCTCGAAATAGGCTGAAAAGGTTTTTTTTCACATTAATTCACTTCATAAACCACCATTGCTTTTTCTGTTTCCGAAGCACACAGGAAAGACTGACCACTGTCAAGTGTTATAAATTTGGTCCTCTTATTGCACTGGTCGTTTGGCCCTTGGGCGAATGTGAAGTTATCTTTGAAAGCAACATTTTGATCCAAAGATGCAATTTCTTACTTCTAATTACAATTAAAACAAACAAACCTGCCACAAGTTGAGGTATAATTCCGTTGAAATACATAGGCGATTTACCCTGATACGGATCTGCCCAGAGCAGAAATCGAACATTTATTGCACTATGTTAGCATTCTTTTCACTTATCTCATTCACAGAAGTGAAACATGC
>LUCH01001102.1:41965-65739 GCA_013368495.1 Paragonimus heterotremus
AGTTCTATGTAATTGCGACTGTGGATCGTTTGGTTAATCTGTCTTTCACATTGTGTATCAAAGCACTTGCCAATTGAGTGACATTTGCATACATGGAACACTAACAATTGTCTCACAGTATGAACACAGTTAAATGATAACCGTGTGTGTTATAACTGTCTTTTTAACACTTGCGACTGATGACAGAAAACGAGATGTTGACTATGCCCTATTTCTGCTCTGCTGAAGTTTTCCCAGTAAACAAACTGTTTCAGGTAGTCAATATATTCTGTTTTACCTCATGCCATCCTCTTATTAACGCGTGTTTTGTATTACAACCATACTAAGATGGAAGAAGTCGTATTAAATATCTGACCTCGCAGTATTGCCCTATTTCGATTCTGCAACCACCTTTTCTTTCTCCCTTCCTCTCACCAACAATTACAGCACAACTTGAAATGTTGGTTTGTCATTCGGCAAAGGAAGCAAATTGTGCGATTCGAAACTTTCAGTCTGCCATCAGACACGTAGTCATTGTGCAAGAAAGTGAACAAGCCGACAAACTACGAAATGAATTCAAGGATCGGGTCAACATTTACTATTTCTACGAGTTTCTTGTAAGTTGATTGCATAGAATGCTCACGTGTGTTTTCGCGAAGTAAATTGAAAATTCAATTAGTGATACTAGAGTTTCACTAATTGAATTTTGTGGCTTACAAATGAGATTGGCACTGTTTTGGTGCATAATTATAAATGACAGTAACGAAGCGAGTGTCATAGTAAGTGACGGATTCTTACCAGGATGTTCGCCGGCCTATCCAACCAAGGACTTCGTCAAGTCGTAACGGCAAGCGTTACGATGTACTAAGAGTAAACTCACAATAAAAGTCCAAATGGACGTGTATTGTTTGAATGTCTTGATCAAAAACGATGTGCTACATTGTCACTTATCAATAGAGAAACATCATTATGGATCTAAATACCTCCAGCTGATTCCGATTTTGCGCAATTACTGAAATTCAATTTTTGTACCTGCTCCATTTATTCTGTGTTCAATTTGTTTCCCTAAACTTGAGAATCAGCTGATAGAAGATTCCGAAAGGGAGGACAGTATGCTGCACCGGACTTTCTAAGAGAACAAACAAGGCAAACAGGGATGTCGCTTCAGAAATTCACGAAACGGTGTGTCAGATTTATGAAATCGTCGAATACTACTTTACTGTAATACGAAATGACTAGTCTTTGTGGGAACTATTGCTATAATGTGAAATTCCCCAGCAGAGTTTGTGCAAGCGGTCTATCGTAATGGGCCGTTATAATTCAAGCCGTTATAAAAGGAAGGTCTCATGTCAAAATGTCTCATTGAAATGTTTATCATAATGAGAGTTCGTTTAAAATAGTTATCCTTGTCTTAATCAGATTGGCCTATATCCACGTGGGTGCTCTAATTGTGACGAAGCTTATCGACTGAACTACAACGTGACGCTTTACAAGGAAACTATCCTGTTAAATTTGATGTCATCGAAAGAGAGTGAGGAATTTTTATGATGTACCACGTGTAACTGAACCACGATCAGTGTTCAGAACACACACCGAATTAATGATGATCGGCGGTGTTGTAACCATAGTATGCCTCACTGATTGCACGCTGTCCCGAGAAGTGAAAAGACGTTTGTACCATGACCACAGAATTATCAACTTTCATTGGGTCAACTGACCCCAAATAATCACGGGAATGATTTAAGTCATAATGTTTGTGTGTGTATTTGTACAAACAAGCAGAGTGAATGGTTCATTGAGCCAAGTGTAAGTGTGCTTTCGCCGAGTGATTCCAAAGGCAGTTCCAGTTCATCTCATTTCACAGTTTGGATTTTGCGGATGGAAAATCAACAGAAACGATCGAGTGGAGTAGCCGATTGTGTTCACCGAAACATATATCAGCACTGATATTGATAAAGGTGATAAGGAATATAAAAGCACTGTGTGGTTTCATACTGCGACCTATTAAGTCGTTTCACAGATTCATTGGAAGAAATGTTAATCGGCTGTTTCAAGGAGACGGATGTCTAGTCCAGACTGGAAGATGACCAAAGTTGGGGACCTGTTACTTGACAAGCAACTGACATGTCTTGCAGTGAATAGATTGAGAAGATGATCCGGCGATGTTACAAGCTGGCCTGGTAGAGTTCTTCTAGCACACCTCTGACGCTATCAAGTTACCAGCCTTCTTAATGCAGTTTTAACAAGAGTATAGCATCACAGTCTGCACACTTACGGAAAACGTATGGGCCACACAAGCAGTGAAGTAAAAGAGAAGGAAATCAACATTTGTTGTTCCGCACGTATTTGAGGAAATGATAGAAAAAAAACTGTTACTCACAGATAGCCACAAATTCCCTGAGTTTAAAAAATCCTTCCTGATGGCAATTGTAATCTACCTGTCGATACAGTTTGTGGCGATACTAAACTTGGCCCTTCGTATACAGATGTAGAGAGCCGAGAGAAAGCTACACTACTTTCATTCATTAGTGCAATCCACATGTTGTTCATAAGATTGATACCAGTCGCTCCGGTTTACACACTACGAAATAAAATTTGTCTGACTCAACCGTTGAACCGAGGCATAATAACAACTTTCTGATCATAATTCAAAACATTCCCATTGTGTCTCTATCTTTGATGCTTTGACGTGGAGACAGGTATTGGCGAACTTCGGACCACTATACTTATTTGAATTGGGCCTTCCGCACAGGCGTGGAAGTATATGAGTATCATGACACTGAAGTCGATAGATAAATAGATAGATAGACGAGAAATATATGAGGTAGAAGGAAACAGTCAGTTCAAGATGAAAAAAACCGACATGCTTTGCACATTTCCACCACATGCTTCGACAAATTTACCCCTTCGGATGACATCAGTTCAATCGCTTATTTGAATGTCGATTCTAAACTAATAACAAGTGACCGTGAAGGATATCTTTGTTGCCAGACAGGTAATTTATGTTATCGAAACTCTTAGGTTGACACCACCACCGAAGGCGATTCGTTATCTGCTTTGACTATCCCTTTTATGGTTGGCTGGCGATGGTGGTGGCAAATCGTCTCGCTTTGAAAAATTGTACTATATTTCTCTTAACCTTGGTGAAATAAAGCAGTGACTTGTTAAGTCGCATATAGGCATCACAGAGTGCCAGTTACATTTATCAAAATATGTACAGTTGTAGCTTATTTTTGTAATAAACCACCTAACTTATAATTGTTTCGCTATGAACTACATTGAAATTAATAGCAAGACACGCATCTGGCGCATCTGGTATTGTATGAAAAATATGATTAGATGATGTAAGAGTCCAGTGAACTCATAAGTTGTTCGTTCTGACCAAATAATCACTTCAGTTTGTCATGGTATTCTGAACACGCAGCTTATGCACAAACAGACCTCTTTCGCTATGCAGTCAAGCATTTCTGACAGTGCAACCAAGTGCATAAAAATCTAATTTCTAGTAATTTCAAAAGCTGTCTGTGTTCAAGAAATTTTTACTCAAAGGCAACATTAACATTAAAACCATGTTTCATTGATGCTTAAATTAACGAGATTCTCATGTAATTCCAACTGTTAGCAATCGGAATAATTCATTTGTTTTCCGAACAATGAACTTACGTCAAACATGTTCGTTGAGAAGAGCCTCTTTACTCGATGTTCGACGTTTAAATGGCGACTACTCGTAGGTTCTTTGTTTACCGAGACTTATTTAAATTGTTGAATGTTGTCTCAAAAGAAGATACTCCTAAGGCCTGTGCCACTTCATTGATAGAGGGAACTAACCAACCGTCATTAACAGTTCAGAATGAGTAGCAGAGGGCAGTTTTGACCAGTGGTGTACAACCTTGTAAAAATGGCAGCTCAAACATGACACGCGTCTTTATTAGGCGATTCATGCAACATTCTATCAAATTGGTATTGATTACTTCTGTAGGTGGATGGAACAGTCTATTAAACCAGTTTTAGTCTAAGGGAATCAGAACATTACAGACAGTGAAGTTTACGTCTCTATGATTTATTTTGTTTTTCCAGTTATGTTTAATATAACGGTGGTGGATAAATCACAAAATTCCAATGACGCATACACAATGTTTACACAATTACAACTCAGTCATGATCTGTTAGGAATCACCAACTCCCCTCATTCAATGTTTACAGTTGTGCCCATTCTTAGTAAATACGACAAACGGGTCTATTTGTTCTTTTTCGTGTGCATTATTTTCTTAACTTTTGGACTACTCATGGATAAACATTTGACACTAAGGCTCTGTAGATCAGCTGGTAGTGCGCTTACCACGTTCGGACGTGCAATTTCTGCCGCTGGTTTGAATCCAGCCGAGGTCTTCTAAGTTAACTGTCTTTCTAAACTACTTATTAGTAACACATAATGTCATTCTTTAATTGCGGTTGTTTCAGTATTGCATGAGAACTCAAATGAAATAACTCAGAAGCAAACGAAGAGAAAAGCAATTATTGGTATAAGCCTAAAGTTAATGTTTTGACGGAGGTTTTCTTGTTCTGACTTGCTTCGACTTAGTCAGTGAGCCGGCAACCGTGAATAAATCATCCGAAAACAATAATTCAGAAATCTGAATGTTTGCTTTGAAAAGAGGCTTTGCTCGTTGCAACCAAACGATATTTGGACTGTCACAATTAACATCAGCGGATGGGACATTAGCTTTTTGACGCTATCCTAAAAAATATACATATCAAATGTTAACTCTATGCTATATAAAACTCAACTGATTACATATAGACGATAGACAGCGTTTTAGTATTGATCATGTGTGCGCCAGATCGAGGTTGATGGAACAGATGGTTAAGACCGAATTACTTACCTAAGATTGTTAAAGTAACCCATCCGAGTATCAAAGCACACATTAAGTAGACTGATTGCATGAGCAATGTGGCCGTTCGCCGGCGCGTATTCCGGAACGCTCAGGATGCTCGATCAATTGGTCAATTACTCACGGTACATAGCTTGCGATGGTTAGGTCACGTAGTTTGTATGCCAGCTGAGCGTTTACCGTACCGAGCATTATATACTGAGACCACTAACAGTTGGGTGAAACCACATGGTGGTCAAGCAACGACGTGGTCACGAAATATGAAGACCCTGACTGCTCCATTGAGCAAAATGGGTAGGTGTCGCCTACCTGGATGGGGTCCTCATGATCACTCAAACCGCTGGTTAGAGACGCTATCCGAGATGGCGGTGTGTCGCAGTCAATGACCTACCTGCATCCATACCATTTCTAGTTCTTCCGCTTAATCCTCTTTTATTAATTCTCAACCTTCTTAATAACGTTTTCTTCCAGGATATTCCACGTCACTGTTGAGTTGCGCGGCGGTCCGAGCCACATTACATTTTGGTCAGGCTCACAGCTACTATGATGATGATGATCAAAACGATGAGAAAAACGTTTAAATACGCTAATAATTTGAACATTAATACATGCAATAAATGTTATGAGACTCGGTTGTGATATTTCTTGCTTAGACCTCAACTATCAAAAATACCAATAAACAGAATTAGGTATGGTGTCAAATGAACACTAAACAGTATAGACAAAGTAGTTAAAAATAGCGCAAAAAGCGTATGGAATACAAGGTGTTTATTTGAAACGAAAAGGGCATTGAGAATATTTTAGCCAGCATACCAATAATAAAAATAGTTGAAGAGATTTGATGGAGAACAATCAGCTTATTGGATCAGAGCACAGCCTGTTGGATCAATTGAAAACGACAGAGGCTGTCCCGTTTTTACAGCTAATAGGAAAAGTAAATTTTTCGGGCAAAACGATACTGAAAATAATGTAACATTTAATGGGACAATTGGTACAAGTGTTAAATGTAAGTAATAGTCATATGAATTAACGTCACTTGCATAATACAAAGGTAACTGTACATCATTAAAGAACCCGTCCTATCGACTTCACCAGTATAGCTATTTAACAGTATGATGAGATGGGTGGTAGCCCCAGCCACTGTACCTCCTGGTCAGACTTATGGCTGTAATGACCATGATGATTATCAGTATGGTCTGAGATGTGGAACAGAATTAGTACAGGACAAATGGAAATATGAAGAACAGTTGCCGGACCCACCACTGCTTGAGTCCAAGCAGTCACAAGGTCTAACAAGGAAATAACTAACGATCAGATAAGCACATCAAACTTCAGCAACTCAGCAATAAGTCAACAAAATACCTCGACAAGCTACAACCTGTCAACATTCATAGTGTGCGGTAGGTTGCATGCTTCAGTCGAATAACACTGCGTTATTTTGTAGATCTCTGACGGCAAGCGGACAGTTATGGGGCGGTGCACGGGCGGTAAATAATTAGTTTAGCGATGTTCTGGTTGGAAACAGTGACGGTGTTGTTCGTAGCTCTAGCTGAGGATTTAGGTGTTGAGATGTTTGCACAGCTTGACATTTGGGTTACACACTTTTCATCTTCAAATAAGGTGACATCATCAGTGCGTAACTGTTGCAGCGTATAGGTTTGGGCGTGGGGTTTGGTGAAATATGATGGATGCCTGTACGTTTATACCGGAGTGGGTTGACATTCTGACGCTGATCCTGACTGGTCAATTTCTGATATTTTGACCTTTAAGCTGAATTACCATTGGCCGATTTTTGTTGCATTTGTACTTTGATCTAAGACCCAGTTGGTTACTCCCTACATCTCTTGTGCCTTTGACCTGGAGTTTAATTGGCTGCTTCCTGTTTCTGTTGCACCTCAACCCGAATCTGATTGGTTGGTCCTTTTCCTTTGACTGGGTGGGTCAGTTCTTCGTTTTTGAAATTCATTCCGATTGATTGTCTGTTGTCCAGTTTTGATCACTGGTCCGATCTGTTCAAGTCGATTTGTTCGAGTTTGCTGACATTTGAGGTCGACGGCGTCCATCACACTTGATCAGGCCCCACGTCCGAACCTATACGCTACATCTTGTTTGATGACGCAATCTAATTGCAATCTAAACGCCAAGCTCGGTGAATATCCTAATACATAATCTAAGGTTCCTTAGGAAAAATAAACCTCTACGCAAGCCTTTCTGCTGTATGCTACCAACATTTTCCAACTTCCTGAGGCACATTGTACACTATGCCCAGCGCCATATCTAAAGCTCTGCCATAAAATTACTTAATGTTTTACTGTCATCGTTTAGCTGACACGCACTGCTTTGAGATCGATAAACTCGTTCAATTAACGACGATGTCTGAGTCGGCAGTGATAGTTTACCTACGAGTAAGACTGATGCACGAGAACACTTCTCCAGCATTCCCATTCTAAGCCATCTCACAACATTTGATAGACAAATGTATTCACTAGCACTTGTTTATAATTGTGGAATTGTAGTTTTATCATCAACTAATCATTACATCCTAATCAGTATGTATCCCGGTTGGTGCTCATTTACGTCACTTCCATACTCACTAACGGGATTTATAATCGACCGTTGTTCTAAAATAATGTGTTTTCATTATTACTGATAATCCCTGTTCGGAACGGTACTTTTGTCCCTATTGGTAAAAGTAACAAACCGTCCAACAAAATTCTTTTCTCCACATCTTTAGTAAATTTTGTGGTTGCGTGGCTGCTTTTCTTAAAGAACTTATACGTTCTCTTTCTCTTCAACTTTTATATTGTTGATGACTTCGTTCTCGTTATAGCTTAATCACAGGTTTTACCAACTTCCTTTTACCAAATATGTTTTCTAAAAGCAGCTCATATGCCCTACATTCCGTTATCGTAGTAGGTATAACTAGGTTTAAAAACGAGCGTAACGTGATTCTAAGACTTTCACTCTTGGGTTCATGTTAGCGATGTATGAAAAGTAGTACTTAATCCTTACCTTGTTACGCTTCATTCAACCATGTCATCGGAGTCAGATTGTTGCACGTGAAGCCAAACTGGTAGAGTACAATTGATTTTTCTTTGCATGGTTACAAAAATGAAAGTTCAGTGAACTTCTAGAATCTGTGAAGTATTTTTCTTACAATGACAATCAATGTAATGTTTTATCTAAACGATGTTGAAGATTGTTCACATTGTTACTGCAGTAACCGTGCTAAACAATTAGTGGAATCAGACTGTCTCCCGCAGAAATAAGATCACAAGTAAGCTGGGGGGAACGTAGAAAACAAACAAGTGCGTGCTACATAAGGTTCCTTGAATTTGTTATTCTCATTACATGATGGTAGAAGTAGACGCCAAGACAAATAAAGACAAAGAGAGACAATGAAACAGGATGCACACTTAGGCAGTATTCTAGGTATCACGACAGAAGTGTTATTAACTTCGGTTCCAACTGGACTTCCGATGGGGTCTCACTACATGTGATTAACACCAATGTGGCTTCATTCGTGAAGTCGCAAGGCCCTAGGGGTTGAAGTCACGAGTTTGAACCGTTTCTTTCTCGAACGCCTGTTCGTACATTGACCATAAGACTTCCGTTTCCAGCCTAACACAGTTTGTGCTAAAACGGCTCAACAGGCGACCGTTCGGCATTCGTAAAACACGTCCGAGCCATCCAAGTCTGCTTAGCCAGCTCGAGATAATTATTCATACGCTGCATTTGCCTATTCCAAAAATACCCCAGCGGGCAATATTATCGCCATTTCGGTGCTGTAACCACAGGCCAGCAATGTGATAATATTGGATCGTCGCCTTCCTTACGCGTTCAATCGCTTGACCCAAAACCGAGAAAGGGAAGAGACGCCGCTTTTGGAAGAAAGAGTCAAATAGAACGGTCATTTATGGCAGTCAGCGTGTCAGAGCAAATTACGTTACAGGAGGCATCAGAAAACAACGCGAGAAAACCCACTGCAGATAGCGCATCGACGACCACACGGTTACAATCTGATTGTCTGAGTGTAACCATACCACCACCAGTGACCATACCATCCGAATTGGGCCGGTCGATCGATATGGCGTGATGCATCCTGTTGTCCCATTTGGAGATGCACCTTCTAACGTAGAAATAGCGGTGATATAAAACAGTAATTCTTTGATTAACATCAGCTCAAATAGACGAAGTTTCTCAACCATACAAGAAGACTGCATCTACTGGGGCGTTATTCACTCGAGTCATCAACAAACCATTGATGTCGCCGCAACTGGCGATTGGCTGTGTTATGTGAGCTTTTCAGACAATTCATCAAGAGAAGGGCAAATACCTAGGTGAGTAAACTTCTGAGCCACGCTTAAAGTGTCACCTGCGCTGATGAACGCAGGCGAAGGCTCCTGCCACTGTTTGAATAACACAGTGCACTTCGGGCCGAATCAACGATGGTGGTCTAGGCCATCTTGCGTTATGTATGTGATAATACTGGTCAGGGCGATATTCTCATCTGTTTTGTTTGCTAGGGATACATTCTACATCTGTTTCGCGGCCTGCCAGGACGTTCTATAGCGCATTGTCTGTAAAAAAAAAATGAATGGGAAAGGGATTACTGGGCACAGTTAGCCCAATTTACTTTTGCTAATGAACAACGGTGTTTATTCATCATTTGTCCTTGGCTGAAATCTAGAGTTACAGTGTTTTGAGTATGTTGGCTTGCGTCTTTGCATTACTCTCTGCACTGAGCAGTATCGGAATGTTGTCTGGTCAATTGTATCTTCATAACCCTCTTCTTTGCTTGCTCACGTTAGCTTTCTAAGTGCCATAGTGGCCAGTATGTCAAACGCACCCGGACTGAGACATATCTCTCAGTGGGTCCTGTGTGTATTACGAGGACCTTTTTCTAAAGCGGGATATTTGCTGCAGAACCCCAGTTAACCGGAATGGTTTTCTCATCCTAAACCTTCGGTAGCAGTATTGTTAAAACCTTGAATGGGGTTATGCTTCCATCCTCAAAATGGACTAGAGCGAGTTCACCTGAAACGAGACATTGCCTAAGATCTCGTGTGACTTCGATTTTGGTCGAAGGCTAAATTTTCACCGACCAGCGACCATATTCTCATAGCCGTCAGCTGGAATAAAAGACACAAATACCTAGTTGGACTTATATTCCAGGTGATCTAGCCGACGTTCTACTTATCGTTGAGGACTGTAAATGTATTCTTCACCATTCTCGTAGACTGCATCGTTTACGTTAGGCAGTTCTAGCCATCAGTGACCCGCGTAAGCTGGAACAACCTCTTGGAATGCCCACGGTGACGGTTACTTCCAGATGCATAAGGTGTGCTGACTGCCAGGTTTCTCAACGCTGTCGAAGTTGCCTTTTGCTTCGGCTACTCTGCTAAACTGAGTTTCACTCGCGTTTGGCTATAATTTTTCCCCTGACTTCATGATTTTCAACTTAACCAACTAAAGTTTAGTGTTTTGGAAACAAACAGAGAGTGATGCCATTCGAATTGGAACTCAAACTTTATGTGCAATTTCGACTTTGCGAACACAAACTTCGGAGTTTCTTAAAAGAAGAGTTACAAACACAAAAGCCGGTGACATGTTGAACCCTATCAGTTCTTCAAAATCATTTATCTCGTTACAAAAACTGTATCAAAGAAAACTGCTGGCGTCAAACATAAACATAGTCAAAGTCCACCGCAAGCAATAGCGTGCTATGTGTTCAGACGGATGTTTCAACTGAGCTCGCAGTACCTCATACAGTCTCTCCAACGCTAACCGCCCACGATATCAGCCATTGGGGCACACCTTTAATTCGTACTGGCGCTTGGAATATCGAAAGTTGGTACCCTACAGGAAAAACTGTAGCTAGCATTTATCATTATGGGTTCAGCTGGTGACTATAGAATGCTAGCCACCTGGATTTTACTCATTAGCCCTGAATGTTTCGACTTGTGCATACAGTTCCCTAATCACAACCACCACATTCGTTCAATTTTGTATAGAAAATCAGTTATCTGTTACTACAACGAATCTCCGTGTCCGGACTACATTCGACGGTGGTGTACGATGTAGTAACATTAAAACATTTTTTTTAGAACGGCCCAAGTAGGAATACGAGCAACACTTGGGAATCAAATGGGGCGATGTGTTTTACCACTTGCAAGCCACGAAATTCAAGTGGTCGTTAGTGTTAATTTGTAGAAATTATGACTGAAATAAAGAGCATTTAGATAAGGGACATTCTATGGACTTGTTGTTGGTCGCATTCACTGATCACAGTTTATTTTTCCACTAAACGCTTCTGAGGCTGCAGAACCAAGAAGAAGATCGACAGTCAAATACGTATCACAGCACAATTGAATGAGTAGTCCAATGAATTGCTTCTATATGTCTCAATCATCCACTTGTTTAGTGAATTCCAGTTTTAACCATACTATACTCATTAATCCTATTAGTTACTTTTTAATATTCTCGTTTTATTTTCTAGAAAATGGGTTCAAAACTACTACAACCAAAAATGGTGAGTTTATCGTTTCCATTTCTATTCTACGTGACTTGAATTGTGAAGAACGTTTTAAAGCACTGGAGATATAGAACATCAATAATCAAATACCACTCAACAAGTCAATGATTTCTGTGATTTCAACTTGAAGAGAAGTCTTAGTTGAGTGGTAATCGATTGGAGTTAACGGACAGTACCTGTGTCTTCTCTCGAGGCGATCGAGCAACCTGATCATTACTCACAAGCGAAAGTGGTTGAGTGTTCACATATGGTAATTCGGTCGTATCTGATGTGAGGTCAGTGGCGCAGTCGTAAACACGGTTGCCTCATGAAAAGCGTGGCCGGAGTTCTAGTCCCGGCGGTGACAAGGATATGCACTACTGACGAGCTCTAATGAGAATGAAACTCGACTCTAGTGCTTCTTTTCGAAAGGGGCCGACTGGAAAGTCAATGGGAATGCGACAGCTGCGGTTAATTATGGGTGGTGTTCAATCCTTATGAAAACCAAAATACCCTACTACTCACCAGTGTTTAATAAACGGGAATTTTATCAAGCAAAATGTTTCGCTAAGTAGGTAGCTAAAAGATAGTCATAAACGTCGGTGGGGGTGGTATTTAATATACGTAGGAATATTTACCCATTAAGCTTACACATTACATAAGTAAAACTTTGTTTTGTGATACGTACGACAGCGCACAGACGCACTTTTGGTATCGGAATTACAAACAAGTTGTTGAATTTTCACATGAAAGTAGCGGAGATCGTGATAATGCTTTTTTATAGTCATTGTTTTTTAATTATCGCCGACGCCATTTATCGTTTGAACATCCCATCTAGTAATTAACTGAAGTCATCTGTTGGTACCTTATCAATGAATACAAGTAGTTTTGTGCAATCGAAATGAACCGAACGAAACTAATTGGATGTCATATCTATTCGTGTGTTGAAAATGTTGACAGTTTGCTAGTGTTTAACTTCGGACAGATTGATCGAAATGTTCACGAAGAGAACAGTAGTTGACATTGACACGTTTTCGTTACTCATCTGTTATAAGTTCCAAGCAGAGTGTAATGAAGAACCCTGATTAACTCCCTTGATCTCAACCGAATTGGAAATTAGGTCAAGCTAACTAGCTGACGTGAAAGGAACGACTTTGAGATCTCAATGTGTTTTTCTACTTTTCACCAATGGTGTAAACACTGAAACGACCTATCTGGACTACAGTACCTTGCAAAACAATAATCCATTTCTGTTTGAATACGCCTGACATCCTCAACTCGTTCGTTCACAGTTGTCCCTGTACCGCATAGACTGCAGTCCTGAATTCCACCATGATAGTTCATTTGAGACTGCACAAAACTCCCTCACCCAGGATAATTCAGGTTCTCCATTTTCGTTCAAGAGCAGAGGATCACTTCGGATATATGAATATGAGGATTTACGATCATTTCGCAATGCATCTTACGTTTATCTGCTAGAATACATTAAACAACATGTTGAGTCGTTAGTTTTGCGGTGTTAGTACTCACGTGACACGTCTTCACTGAGGGGCGATGACGTTGCTGTTGTGATGTCAAGGGGACGATGACATCGTTAATCAGGAAACCAGGAGAGCTATTAGCTGTATGTGTTTCTGTGAATTGCTACCTTATATATTCCCGAGCTTTTTTGTCTTACTGTTAACACAAACTCACTTGTCCTGTTATCACCTGTTGGCTGTGAGAAAATTGCACCTCAAATAATCTTTGAATATGGTCATAAACTCAAGGACCTACAATTCATTAAAATTCTCAACAAATGGTTTCCATAACTATTTCTCAAGCCAGGGGAATTACAAGGTTTTCTGGAAGACATATCATGTTACTGCACTAAATCTTGGGAGTGGCCGTAACGATTGACGTGGATGTTGCGATGACTGAATGAATACCTCGTACGTACACAGGTCGGTGTTGCGTACTGTGGTTGTGGATAATGTATCACTATTCGAACTGCATTAGTCGGCTGTCTTGGAGTACTGACGACAAATCCTGTAGACGACTTTGAGCATTTTGAACAGTTTACATCAGCATACACAGAGTTCGGGCTTTTTTGTGCATCCCAGCAGAAAGTTGGAATCCGAAATTACCTCTTGTGTATTGTGGAAAACTGTTGCGTACGATCAAATGCAGATCGTTGATCAAAGCGTAGACCACAAAAATAGGATAAAATTATTTTGCTTATTCATTTTCACATACCGATCACGTAATACTACCAGAAACTTTTGCTGCTGGTTCACCCACGAGCATCAACACATGTAAACATGGTTTATTTAAAGCCACTCCTGTCTGTGGTGACAATCTACTGAGTTTCTATTTGTTGTTTGACGGAAGTAATATGAATTGAAGGGGTAACAACTTTGAGTTCTTTTTGGGAACAGACAAAAAGTTAGAAGACAAACACCGACAGTTGCTAACATTTCATTTTATGTCGTTAGCATCGATAGTCTGGAAAGTTTCCACATGTCGTGTACAATACGAGGGCACAACATTGAAAAAGGAAGTGAATATTAAACTTTGCGACTTGAATGATGGTCTCCGTAAGTGAGGTGCACAGCTACCCGACTGCCCGAAATTTGTCACTTCTAAACAATCTTTAGCTTGTTTGTCGCAACGGCCCCAGCAAATGTAAGGAACTGTGTCTTATGAATGTGACGGTCAACTCGAGGTTGTGGTCAGCCGAAAGGGTGTGTCAACCAGTTGATATTTGTTTCAGGTGGTTGTATATCATGTAAATCTACTTAGTTATCTGTTCTTTCATTGGGTGCGATCACGGAACCGTCAGTTGTGCTTTGTGATTGGGCTGAGTTATTGAGTTCGGTACAAATAAGTTGATTGCACTTAAAAGTTGTCCGCGTAACTGAGTATGAAAGAAACTGTTTACGTTGAACCGAATATCTCCGAATATCTTTTCGGAAGAAAAACTCAGAAATTGTAAGTCAGCTTTAAAAACCCTAGAGACAACGTTTTTAGATTATTATTTTTCTTGTTGCTTTTCAGGTCTCCAAACCAACTGATCTGGCCTCTCTGTGCTACACCAGTGGAAGTACCGGTAAGTGAAAGCATTCACTCTGTAAGAAACATAGCTGAATTATCTTTTCAGTTACTTAAGATGCGAGAATTTTCTATATGTGAAATTCGAAAAGGTAATATATTGAGTTGTGCAGGCAGTATTATTGAGTGAAATTTTTTTTTTATTTCTACTCCGTTGACATTTTAAACTTTTTTCTACGTTAGTATTACAACATCGATTATGGTTGAAACATGTTTCAAATTATGGACAGATCAGTTTTTACTGACAGTTTCTAAAACATCCATTCGATGTTGATGTCATTTTACGTGTTTCACTGACAACATTACATCTCCTTTCAATCTATCGTCGAGTTGACTGTCTGTTTTATATGCCTTCAAGTCTACTCGCAAACATCAGTCTAAAAGAATTAGCTACTACCAACCCTGAAGTCGACCATTATTTCATCACACCGTTTATTATCTCGGTGCATTTATTTGAGATATGATGACTTGATAATGTCCATTGTGACGTTACTAAGGTTTTGGCTAACCTGCTGGCTTCATAATCACGAGAATGAGAATATAAGGTCCTGTGCGGACGAACCTGTGCATTATTGAACAGTCCAAATAAAACCGACACTCCAGTCTGTTGTCTTTATTCGGAGTGGGTTTACCAAAGAACTAATATGAACGCCGAACCTACAACCACCTTCATGTAGTACTCATCCTTTTGTACGCGTCTAAATCTGCAAAAATTCAGTTCATAACTTCACCATTTGACAAACTGTTTTTACGGGAAACTTTCAGATTAAAAATCGTCAACTTTAAGAGGGTATTTTCGGGACACTCTAGTGAATACTTTGATCTGAATGTAAACTAGTGAAAACTACCACGTGTTTATCACTGTTATAGCGGAGAGAGCGTGATAGGTTTGGGCACTTGTTATCTGTAATGGCATTATCGTAATCGCTTTTAATGTATTGTATCCTCTGCATGCAGTCCGGACAGTAATATGAATTGCATGGGAAGGTACAAAAGTGTTATTTACGAATTGCCCACTACTAGTGATAGCAACATATTCGTTTGCACGTTTTACTGTCATCCATAAATCGCATAACCAAATCCTGTTTGATGTTTTTACATCGCAGTGTCCCGTGTCATAACAAACTGAACATCGAAGAGCTTTCAGGGGCATGCATGGAAACTATTACTGCCTACGGCTGTTAGACTCCTGTGAGTCAATGATAAACGACAAATTGCAAACTGAACACCACTCACAATTAATCGCAGCCTTCGCATTCGGATAAACGTTTCGTCCAGCCCCTTTCGAAAAAGCACTAAACTCGAATTTCGTTCTTGTTAGAACTCATGGTTACCATGGCCGGGATTAGAACTCTGGCCACGTTTCCACGGGGCAACCGTGTTGATCACTGTGCCAACGACTTCTCATCAGGCACGACCGAATTATTATGTCTGAACGCCCAACCAGATTCGCTTGTGGGTGACGATCGGGTCGCCTGATCGCCTTGATAAGGGACACCGTAACTGTTCTGTTTACTTCAGTGAATAACCCAGTGATTGGGACAAGTTGAAATCTTCGCTTTTATTAAGCCTGTTAGACGATATTTCGGATCACGGATGAGTCTAACTTAAGATTAACCAATTTTCCAATTACTCGTCAGTGACAGACTCATTGGTAGCGCATGCGGATTCGGCTCATTTATATAATGTGCCTCTTACAATAAAAATCAATCGAAGCGAGTTTGAACAAGACAGTCAAAGGTTTAGTGCACATTATTTGCAGCAAATCGCTTTTCTCTGCAAAGTGTGAAAGCCGTTCCACAGAACGATAGGTTGTAAATCGGAAACCGTTGGTCAGTAGTGGAAGTAAACATGCTGAAAAAACAACGAGGATACTGGTTGGTATTACACTAACGTTATTGAGATAATGTGTTCAAACAAGCAATCAAGTTTTCTGTACTCATAGAACGTTTTGCATCGCAACAGTCGCACTTCATCGGCTCTGTAAACAACTCAACATTTTAGTGGTCATCCATTTGATCATGGCTTTAGACGAAATGAAAAACTACTGTTGATACCAGCGGTATTTGTGCCAGTTACTTTGTGAACACGCGCGTATCCGTACACCATGCTTTCCGGCACATTCCGGTATGTTACCGGTCACTGTTACACATTTGTTGACGAAATGGATTATCGTCTCAAAGTGCGTTGTACTGATTAGTGGACTATTAAATAATGTATTCGTTTGTTAGTTTATGCAGTTTTAGGATTTCTTCACTTCGAATTATACGCTGAACTACTTTTAAACGATTTCGTTTCCATTTCACCCGTAACTTAGTAAATACATTGCGAGTAAATTTCCCATAAATAATTAGAGGAAACTAAACTGATAGTACTAGTTGTTTTTCTAAAGATTCTAACCCATTATCTACTTTATGGCATGTTCCACTGTTCGAGCAAAAACTCCCTACACCAGTTCAACACAGCTCGTGTGAATCTTCTAGTTGGTTCAATTTCGCAACTCTGATTGGCATGCTCTCACAGTTTATTAATTGGTGGTATCCGTTTTTGGGCAAGCCTATCACAACGATTGGAGCTAAACAGAGCGTGCGCATAAACATCATCAGAAGTGGATTGCGCTGTACTGCCTACAGTTCCAGTCACACACTCAGTATTCAATGTAGACCCAACGGAGTAATACCACGAGTTGTGTGCTTAAGTACCTTTGTAGTCCAGCTGGTCAATAATTCTAAGCTACATAAATGAGTAACGAGAAAGTTAAACCTTTATCTCACAGAACCAAAGATAGACTGCAATGAAAAGATTAAACCTAGCTGGCACACAGAGAAATCCCTCGGAATATTACTACTTAAATAGAAGTCTGCATAGTTATTCCTAATGACTTTATAAATCAGACTTCCAAGTATAACCGTAGCGCTTCCATTCGGTCGAATCTGAATGATAGAAAACGTCTCATCTATGTTGATAAGAAAACCAAACATGTCTTTCGCAGTCACAAAATTTGTGACTATTCAGCGTGGTTCTCATTATGTGCAAAAAATTGCAGTTATCTATGAACGGTAACAGCTGAACAGTCAAATCACGTTGCGTGCTTGGAGTATCAAAGTGTCGGAATCAGCAGAACGTGACCATCCGTGCGATGTTCGATGCACACACCATGCTCCGAGTTCTGAAAGGAAACTGTGATCCCTGCAATAAAAAATAAACTAAACATAATTGGGGTTAATGCACAATCTTGAATCATACCGACAGCAATTTCGAAATCACCAGGGGTCGAAACACAACAGTTAAACACAGTTAAACTGGCGAGTTTACCTGGAAATCTACACTAACCGTGCATCATCCACAATGTCTGGTTGCTCACTGACTAAAGTACATTAGTGAAGTATACAAAGACTGCATACATCGATGAGGTCTTTCCACAGCACTTAATATGGAGCTGACAAACACCATGTCAATCGCATAGCCACTCGCCCAGAATCTACACAGCTACTCGGGGACATTTGAATTCAAGACCTTGACGTTTAGCCAGTTGGTCGGGATTTATGTCAGACCTTTTCTGGTACAGTTCAGTAGACTTATTTCCCAATTGCCCTTCATGTTCTGCTTGTTCCGGTTAATTTTAACTAAGAGGACAATAACAGCACTTACGAAGCCCTCCCAAACTGTCTTGTTTTCAAATGGTTTCAACTGACTGAAGCAGTGCGCGTTCAAAACTGAGGTGCTTTTTTTCAGAAGTTTCTCTAGCGATCTATTTCAGCCATTGCCTTTCCATCTCGAAGTTATCCAGTGACCCTCTTCACCAGTGCTAGGTCCGGGGCGGAAATACATTATTCTTTAGTAGCTTGTTGTGGCAGGTAATTTACAGTTAGCCCGTCACTGGCTGCTTGCTGGCGCAGTAGGCCGTCGTATAATGTACACACACAACCTTCCGAGACCTACGATTATTCACCATCAACTGAGCCCCAGGTTTGTCGCTCAACCTCTCGCCTTAGTTTATCGATTGACGACTATTGGTAGCTACTTCCTTTCCAAACATTTTAAGGTTGCCTGGTCAGATTTTTAAGGGTAACCGTAAGACAGAGGGCTATTCATGAGGATCTAATTAGTCTACTGGCGAGTGTCAAAGTTGAATTTGTTCCAAATGACCAATGTGTTTAGTTGGTTGGAACTAGCAGCAGTCGAAACGGAAACAATTGAACACCAGGCATCGCTTTAGTCACTTGCTGATCAGTGTATAGAGGCTGTCTGCTTGTTCTCTAAGAATGTTTAGAGCATTCTTAAGGTGTCCAAGCTGTTTACTGTTATCCACTAAATAAACTAATTCCAATTGGTCCACCAACCATTCACGGATTGGTTTCTCACTTTCTGAAAACCAGGACCGTGTGCCAAATAATAATGGCAGATCAATACCGTCAAATAGTTACGTGACGTCTGTTCAGACTGTTCATACGATGCTCAGAAATTCCTGGAAGAGTATGAGATGAACAACACAGAAAACTATCTCTTCGTATTTCACTCGTAGCTTTACTGATCAAAGAGTTATCGCAGTTGGTGATATGTACCTTGTTAAAAGTTATACTTTGGTCTGTCACTGAGACTCTCTTAACTGTCGATAACCTCAGACGTAACATTTAATAATCCGCTTAACAGGTTGTTCATGGTAATGACTGTCCATCAGTTGAGAGCTTATTAATCCTCAGACTTGCTGCCATATAAATTACAACTTAAGTATCGTGCAACTGAAAATTAACATATTTTGGGGCCAAATAAATTTACTGACAGACCTCATTGCTAACCTTCGCTCACGTTTTCAGCGTTTTCAAATTTAGGAGAATGTGGGTCAACTTCCTATGAACTCAAAATATGCTGTGCAGTAGGAAATCTGAGGTTTTAATCGTTCACTAGAGTATACATTGCTAGCTAACTTTGACCCATCTCCGTTCAATGAAAATGTTTCTGAAGTTAATTTCACGATGTTCGTAAAACGAAATACTGGTTTTTAATAAGCTCAACTTAATGTTTAATGGAACTCGTTGGAATTCGGTGGCATTTTCAATATAAGACGTGAGTATTTCCATTTGACAAAGTTTATTACGGAAATTCCTGTTCTATTTCGATAATTTAGGTGTTCCAAAAGGTGTAACAATATCGCACGAACAGTTGGTATGTGCGGTCAAATCTGTTATAAATACCCTCGAAGGCAAGGTAATTGTTCGTTATTTCAAAATGTGTTTTTGCCAATGATTTATAGACTTATAAACCGTAATAATATATTTATGAAGTAAACACAACTCATACTTAATCATAAACTATGCATTCAAATAAATGTTTTTCGGCCTCCATCGCATTTGAGTGAACGTGGATTGATGGTTAGATACTAAATTTTGGTTGTCTAATGTGAAGCCGGTTGCGCATCAGTCAAAATGCTCGTCTTATCTAAATGTGGACGGAAACCCAATTCTCTCATCTTGACGAGAATGCACATTACTAATAAACAAGAGGTGGAACTCCAGTCTGGTGCTTCTGCTCTGCAAACATCCTCCCTTTGTAGCATGCCTGCTACCGTAGTCAACTGCAGATGATGTTTACTTTGTAGTAATGAAATCTCTGATTACTCATTAACAAAATTTGCGTTCGTTTCATTTGTTAGTGACCCAGCATGAGCCCCATTTTAATAACGGAGTCCACTCTGGTTGAAGTCACACAAACTTTATATATTCCTGGGATCTGCAACCGTTTGCCTATTCTCTATCTGTATAATGTTACGCTGTTTTATGCTGACATACATCCATTCACAAACCAATCAGATGGTAGAATAATTTTCTGTTGCAATGTTGCAATTAATTGTCGGTTTTGTAGTGAAAGTTGAGAAAAATGCTAGGTACCTTCTATATATTCGAATGATGACGCTGATCTCCTGAATACTCTCATCTGTCACGATCATAAAACTAGCAAAACAGTGACAAGCACCGCTAACCGTCCATCACATGAAATCTGACAAGTGCCTGTTTTGCCACAGTATGATTGCTAAATTCTGAGTTTTTAACACTGATTGATATTGCTTAGTTAACGTGCTTCTAACGTAGTCAAGTCTATAATGTACGCCAGCACATTCAGTTAAGATATGGTGTAATTGGATTGACTAAAGTTCTATTACGGACCCATCAATTCGTGCATAAAGCACAGTAGCAGTTACGTAAAATTTAGCAGGCCCGTATCGATCCGAGAATGAAGTTTGTATTGGACGGTTCACAAAATGTTCATAAGCGAATGAACAGTAATCGAAGTATGTGTTAAAAGAAAACGACTGGGATGCGGTTTTGTAATCGAACGCCTTGAAGCGACATTTCCAAATGTGTGCACCTCTGTTGACCTGAACCGATGTATTCGAAAAACAGGCAAGAAACTTAAAACACAATTTGACCCTCACGGATGTGCCATTTTAATGGAACTGTAGATCGATTCAACCATACGCATGGTTTTGGGTGATTACTCTTCGTATGGATTGTAGAGAATTGCTGTTCAAAGGGACGCTTGTTTACTGGGTAAATCAGTTTCGGAGAATGCTCAACTGAGCGTTCGATCTCGTTCAGTGAGACAACGGGTGCTGATTGATAAAGCGATGGGCGGAACAGTTTATGTACATATATCTGTTCTCTTTCCAGATGCATCTGTTAGAATGAGGATTCGCCAAGTGACACTGACTTCTGTACACAAAAGATTTCTCCAATGATTATTCCTTGAGTGTTTTCAACTAGTGGTGTGTTTTTAAGCAAAGATGGAGCAACGAAGTTGTACACTGTGAAGCATTATTTCTGGTAGAATGTTTCAGATAATTTTTCTGTCCGAAGCAAAAATGTGTATTCTGCATCGGCCATATTTGCAAAGTCTATCAATGAACTTATATCAGGGATTTTGTAGATTTCTTTCTTTCAGGCAATAACCAGCACTATATTTTCCTTTACACTGCTACTCGATGTAACTTGGTTTATTGAAAGTTCACCAATTATCAACCTATCTTCCGACTGACAGTCTCACTTTCTGGAGCAAAAGATTAGATGTACGTGGACATATGCATCAGCATACTGTTTTTATTTCAACTTTGCTACAGTCGCAGTTAAACTGTTGTAACTCCTCTACTAAAACTGAATAAAAATAAAATAGAGCATAATAGAATGCTATGAGCTTGAAAATATCTCATAGTTTCGTGAGTTGTCTCTTTAGCTTGATAACCCGAATAAGCCAACCATTTTCACACGTTGTAGCATAAAGATCCAGTTCCCCTTTCCAGTAGTAAAAGCCACAACGTCGCCGAATCATTAATTATCTATTAGGTTCGTTTGAAGCCATTTATCCGCATATATGTGTGACATAGATGTAACTTGAATATATATTTAAATGTGTGCAGAAATTAACTTTTCACATTCGAAATCCACAACTCTCGAGCGGTAATTTTGTGAAACTTCGAAGTCGAGAATATCTCGACTAAACGGAGATGACACTACCTTTAGATTAAACAAGTACATCGTTATCTTTAAATCGTTACTTGTCAAGTACATATTAATTAGAAAGTGATTTGAGATCCACGTTTAGGTATTTAAAAAAATTTCCTCGCTCATTTCAAAACCAGATAAGTCTTGTTGACTACAGTCTGATAGTCAAGCTGTAGAGTTGCATCCTTTGAAATTTGAATACTGACACTTGTAATAATGCTGAAACACCACTCACATAAAGCAGAATACTACCGATAGTGCGACGAGACAAGCGTCTATATTCATTGTAGATTCTGCTAAAAATACTTTCTTTACTCAACGGGTTTATGAGTAGCTGGCATCTGATGAGAAAATCACTAACGTTTAAGTGACAGATAACATCTTTTGGTTGATTGCTTGATTTGGGCAAAGGGAAGGATACGTCTGTTTCAAAACACAATCATCATCATCATAACAGCTATGAGCCTGATATCGGTACTGTGACTTGGACCGCCGCTCATCTCAACTGTGATATGGAATGACCTAGAAGTAAACGTTACAGAGAATGTTGAGAAGTAATAAAAGAAGTCTAAGCAGAAGAACTAGAAATGATATGGATGCAGGTATGCCATTGACTGCGACACACCGCCACCTCAGATTCAGTCTCTAGCCGGTGATCTGAATTATCCAGAGGACCCATCCAAACAGATGGCATCTACCCACTTTGTTTAGTAGAGCAGTTAGGGTCTTCATATTTCGTCACCACGTTGTTGGTTGACAACCACGCGGTTTCATCCAACTGTTGGTGATCTCAGTATATAACGCCCGGTACGATAAACGCTCAGCTAACACACGGAGTACGTAACCTAGTCATCGTAGGCTGTGTATTGTGAGTAGTTGACCAATTGAACGTGCATTCCGAGCGCTCCGGAATACGCCCAGGTGGACGGCCCTATTCCTCATGTGATCATTTTACTTAACGTGGTCTAACTGTTGGAGACATCGATGGTCGAACACAGCAAACCTGTTGATATCTTCCATGTGAACAGGCGGCATCTCCGAACCATAGAGCAAAACTCCTAAAATGGAATGTTAGTTACCAGTACATTTACTAAGTGTGTAATGAGTTATTCATCACCTCGGTTTGTTTAAATTCATAAGCTCCGTTTTTCTGTTCATTTGCCAGAGATACAAGAATGTATCTAACGAATTCGAAATTCGGCTGGCTTTGGTGTCGTATTCAGTGCAAATTTCGCTAGAAATTGCATTGCCAGTAGCAGATAAACGTAGTCGTCGTTGTTTTGCTCATATAAGTTTGACTTAAGTTAATCATTTTTGGTCCTGTGTTCACAAATATGGCCAGTTAAACTACGGAATTCCGTAACGAAATTGTCACATTTACATAAAATGGATGGTCACTGACCCCAGATGAACAATTGAGGATTTGGATGTTTCATACTGAACACTGTCCATACTTGGCTACTGACCTGAGATTTATGTGAACATCTTTATGGAATCTTCGAATGGTTGAACTGCATGTAGATGGCATAATAAGATTTTCCTTGTATCTTGTGCAAATTATTATGAAACAGATTTCGGAAATAAGTTGAATGCAATAGTAAGGATAAATCAACCGCAGGGCACGAAATAAGTTCATTATCTGTCACTACTTCGCACTGTTCTGTTAGCCGACGCTTCTAAACAATGGGACCTTTTGTTTGGCTACCAAAGTTTTCAAATTGAACATCACTCACAATTGATCGCAGCTGTCGCATTCCCATAGACTTTCCAGTCGGCCCCTTTCGAAAAGAAGCACTAGACTCG
>LUCH01001102.1:65844-106164 GCA_013368495.1 Paragonimus heterotremus
ACGACTTTCGCTTGTGAGTAATGATCAGGTTGCCCGATCGTCTCGAAACGGAGAGACAGTTACTGTCTGTTAACTCCGATCGATAGCTCCGCGATTAGGACTTCCTAGAGAGGTCGAAATCTCCGATCTCATTAAACCTGCTAGGCGATATTTTAGATTACTGATGAGTAGTCGGGGATTTAGTTAATTTCAAATTGAACATCACTCACAATTGATCGCAGCTGTCGCATTCCCATAGACTTCAAAGTTTTGTCTAAATGTGTTTAGCATTTTAAATCACTAAATTGCTCGTCTTCCAAAGTCTGCGAGTATCACTCACATTATTGGAGACAGTTGTTTTAGTGTCATTTCACGTGCATAATGCGCTGGTTCGCATTGAAAGCGTTTACTGCAGACTTTAGGTTTGCACTGGATAGAGTTATATCAGCTGTGAGCCATTATAACGTAATGTTTCATAATGAACAACCTTAGAACAACACCTTATTCTGATGAATTCTCATCTGTGTATAAACTGTTCTGGGATGACAATGCGTAATAGCAATCGAACTGAGTGACAACATCCAAGAGCTCACGTTCACAAGACAATCTGTCTCATATGTAACAGTTATGGCTGAGAAATGAAGGCAAATGGTAATTGGAATCACTAGAATTCTACAGGTTGAGAAAATAACAGTGCTTTCGTATGCCTGGGTCCGTGTCATTAAAACACCATTGAGAAGAGGAAAGGCGTATTAGAATAATCGTTTTAAGGATGAAGGGGGTCAAAATATTACGGAGCGAACTGAACATAAATAATGAATAGTATAATTCGAACAAGGATGATCACCTATGAAACGGGTACGCTTCAACAGGCACCTAACATTTACATTGGAGTTTGTACCTCATTTGAAAGTTTTCCAGTTGGTCGCATTGCCTGGAAACTCGAAATTAATCTTCGTTTGATGCCATGCTAGATCCAGACAGGGCGTTTCACGTTTACCATACCCCAACCTTGAAAGAATATGGTTCATATCTCGTGAGACTGACCTGGTGTTTAAGCTTAAATACGGTGATCAAATATAAATCTATGAATGCATCCCATCCTTTAAGTCAAAATAAGTTCGAATCTAACGTACCTTAATATGTGGAACATTAACCCAGTTTAGGTTATCTTTCTGTAAAGAATAACATTGGAGCACTCTTTTTGAACTTGAGGCGAACGCTGTCGGTCTTATAGTATGTCTCAGAGAGCATCTTCAGTAAGCAGACTGCTGGGCTTGAGGTGTAGACACATCTGACAAAAACCCACTAAGTGAAACCTGCCAAAAACCCATTTGTGGTTCTATTATTTCTACCATAGATCGCTAATCAGAAGATATGTCACAATCTTCTGAAACGAATTCTCCTAGGAATTGCTCACAAAAGTAATGCTCCGTACTAATTACTTAGTGTGCAAACTGATTGGTGTTTTTAACTTCACCCATAGAGAAGTTGAATAGTGGCCCAGAAATGCAAGGTGTTAAGAAACCATTTTGAAACTCTCCTCTTTCAGTAGTACTGTGAACTGTCCAGCACATCTTTTTGCCAACATATGAGAACACCGAAGAACCAGAAGTAGAACGGAACCCAGATGCCTATCGCTAATTACGACGTGCCTAGCAGATAGCATAACCTACCGTACATATAACAACGTTGTGTCAAGGGAAGGCTTACTTCGTGTATATACTATACTAACCCATTAGTTTTTGAGGCCAGCCGTAGTAAAAAAAAAACCAGCCATGCTAGAGTGATGTGGATTGTTATAGTTGAATGGTCACAATATTACAACTTGGTAACAGTGTTAGTCCAAATAGACGCAGATCAATACCACTTGTCCTGGCTGTAGTCACAATATTTTCAAGTGCCAATTCTATGGTGCCTGATTATGTTGACCTTCCGACCTAAACTCGGTTTGTATCGTGAATACGAGTGTAGCCCGTTACTTTAAGGTTAGAAGTTCGAGTCGCTTTCAGACTATACTTCTTATTATACTCGGATGAGACCAATTTGATCTTGTAGATTTGAGTTCAGAGTAAGCGTCTTGACGAATTTACATGTTACATGTTTTTGCCTTTCTGACTGTAATCACCTTAACCTGACCACTTCAAGTAAATTGTGTCCACCCACACTGGCTAGATGTTGATAAGCTACGATAACCACTTTTCAAATAACAGGACCGGTTTCAATATTGTGTGAGCTAGTCAGACAAAGGGGGTCAAGACAAAATCCAAACCTGAACCATTGTATTCCTCTCTAGCAACTTTCAGGTCATGTCTTGATTTTCCACTCCACTGATATCGGGAACTGTAACTATTGTCACTGTCGTAGTAACTGTGATTATAAAAATGCTGCTTTATTCACCTGGTCTGTCTACTAAGTTAAGTTACTCTATCGGCTTTATTGCATCTTTGCAAACACCTGGATGAGTTGCAAACCTGGGTCTAAATTCAGTGGACACTGTTATCAATTTTGAGAATGTTTGTAACGTTTTACAAACCTACTTGAATAAATCACCAGTAATTATTTTGCTCACTCAGCTTTCTGTTAGGCTTTGAACGACCTCATCCTTTCAAACACCAATACTAAAAGTTGTTCAAATCATGACGACCTTTCTTTTGATTTTTTTTCCGTGTACTTTTCAGTTTGCCAATCAAGCTACCGTACACTTTTGTTATCTTCCACTGGCCCACATAATGGAGCAGCTACTCACAGTAAGTATAGTAATGACTTCGTTCAACCACTATTGAATGAACTTTACTCACTGACACACTCACATCTGTGTTCACATTGGACCTTAATCTCCACATTAACAACTTCTGGTCATCGACATTTTAAGCATTGACAAAACTGTTATCCATTTCTTCTCGGTATGACTATCGTTGAGATGTCATTGGTGATAACAAGGTTGAATATCAAAGTTATCAACTTTATACCTAACAGACTATGTCAAACCTTTCATGTGACTGTCGCGGAATTTAATCTTCAAGGTTGTAATCAGAGAAAATTGAGTCGATAAAAAGCAGTATGTTCACTCTCAACCCATTTTCATTGTAAGTTGTTAATTTCACACAAAAGACATCTATCTGTTACTACTGTTACTTTATGAAGTAAAATTACAAACTACGCTTATCACTAAAATAAACTGGTAATTTGAATGTTTGTGCTGAGGGAAATAAAACAAATTTTGTAACACCATAACTCCCCAGATCTTATAAGTTTTTATCGCCATATGACTTTGTTTTATGACATTTCGTTTTATACGTTAATTACGACTTTTCATCATCATCATTCATAACGAAATTGTATCAGTAGTGCGAAACGTCTGTAAAAAAAAAAGAAAATAATGGCCAATCATTACAGGTGACTAAGGAACATGACTGAAACTTGAAGTACCTCTCAAAAATTCTAAATTGTCATATCATCCTGCCAAAAAGCACAGTTCAGATTATAATCTTAGAAAGAATATCGCTTGAAAGTGTTATATCTTAATTCTTAACCTGTTAAACGTAGTCTGCCTTAGTGGTTGTCCAGAAATATGACAAATACTGCACATCACGATACTTGAATTCTTTCAAGTCAACAATTTTTGCAAACAAAGACATTTTAACCATTGTGCAAACGTACCGCCTTGGAGAGAAAACTCACTGTACAAATTGAAACCATTCACTTCTTCGAAGAATTTATCCGAATCAGGGGCTGACTGTCATGTAAACTTTTACGAACGATTAATTCCACATAATTTTGTTCGGTACACCTTCTGGTTTTTTCACAATTCTTCGAGATTTTTCAGTTTCGTTCCTGCCTCGGATGTGAATTTCATGGAACACTCAAATGCAACTGTTTGTACAGTTCAAAATGATTTGTTAGTTTTATAACACAAGGTTACTCAAACTTGTCTCAACGGAATCCTTTCAGTATAAGCTTAATATGATGCGAAAATGGTTCCGTGGAATCCCGCTAGTTTAGACATGGAGACCTCTTCAAATTTGCTGAATTTCCAAAAGATCTTCTCAAACTTGTTGACAATATTTTCTTCCGGTATCGACCGAGCAGGTGGTCGTCGCCTATTTTTTCTTGTCTCAAGTTAAACCTACGACACAAGTACAACTAGATAAAAATTGTTGTCAACAGCCTACCAGAAGAAATCATCTACTGCGTGATCAAAGCGAGTAACAAATGGACTCTTTCAGTTTGTAACTGTCCGTCGATCTAAACAGAAACAGTTCACTTCAAATGTGGCTTATTGTCAGCTACTATGAAAGACTGTAAGTTGAAACGTTACAGATATCCGCTTGCCTTTACCCAGTACTCCACTGACTGATGACTAAACAGACACTTACTTCGGAAAGTTTCGCATTGTTACCTGTTGAAATCTAATCATCCTGTTCAATGGAAGCTGTGTAACCATGGTCGACATACATGATTATTTGACATGAGAAGAAAATGAGTACAATAGTCATAGCTTATATTAGTGAATGAATGGAGGCCAATGATACTGTATAGGAACTTTCTTATCTGAACACAAGTAAGCAACCTCATCGTGCATACACCTGGAATACAATCAACCATGTCGCACATGAGTGTGAGATGAAATCTGATTAGCAATTCATGTAGAGTCAAATTCATGTGACGAGTCCATTGTGACTTTGTTACCGTAGTTATTCAGCTACAAAGATATTAGACGTACATGCCACATGTAAACAAAAGGAAACTTGCTTTTAGAGATTTATTAATTTACGAGCGTTTATTTGTTTCGCTTACCTGACGATCTTTTTCAATGCGTAACCAACGCCCGTCAGAACCTTATTCTAATCATTGGAGCCCGAGAGGCATTTATGACGGGTGGCCCTGAAACCTTGCTGGCCGATATAGGGGCCGTCCGACCTACCGTCTTCGCCGCAGTGCCACGTGTATTAATGAAGCTGCATGCTGAGTATCAGAAAAAAGTTCCAAAAATGAAATGTATGCGGCAGATGCTTCAGAAATGCATAGATGACAAAAACACGGAGCAATCCAAGTGAGTCCCATCATGTCACAGGCTTGCCACTAGAACTTCGGTGTCTCCGTAGACATTTTAATATTTGTCTGTAAATGCTTTATTTCTCGGGTTTACTAGGAAAATTGTTTTACTTTATACTCAGTGGTTCATTTTACTTTTCATGACTAGTTGCACTCTGTGAATGTTTTTAAGTTTTGGCGAATCCCTGTTGCTTTGTCACATATTACTAACAGAGAACAATGGTTAAACAGAAATGACTTTTCTACTGAATGAGCTCTGGTCAGAACACAGACTACCAGTCGCACGGTTGCGATTTTGGGCAACGTTCACCAAGAATTGTCACGTCCGTATCTTGATAATCTGATAGAACCATCCTTACTCACCTGTGAGTACATAGTTCACCAACATTTGAAGAATCAGTTTATTCTACCAAACTGATGGGTCACATGATAAGCCGACGTAATCTGACAGCTTTAATAGGACTAAGCTATTGGCTTAGCAAGCACTCTTTGTCAGTGTACTACTGTTGCTGGGGTGATTAGCCCATCAATTAAGCAAAGTTTGTAAGAAAAGATTGAATAATTCATCTTCGCAACTAATCTGTACACAAACGTACTATTCTGTGTAGTGAATTTCTTATAACGCATTTTCTTCTGACGCATCCTGACCACTAAGTCAGTCTAACGTGTAACCCAAGCGTCCAGTTCGCTCTTTCGACCATCGATCCATCCTTATGTCTAGCTCTCAGTTAGTTGTACCAAATATTCCTCTTTCAGAAAGAATTTGTGATGATACAATGTGCGGAATTCTGTTTACACTAGATAAATGCGTAGTTATTGAACTAAGGTCAAAATCGTTTTGTTGATAGCCTTGCAGATTAGTCTTTAGCAATGTTAACATACCATTTTCCCAAAACGTTTTATCGAATCTAACGCATACGTTTTTTGCGATGGGTTGTTTTACACCCATGAGTCTGCCTTCCTCAGTCAGCCAGTTACGAGCACAGCCTTTACATTTCAGACATTTTATCTGTCTATAATCGTTTAAACAATGTCAGTTTATTCCTAAAATAAAATTATATTAAAAACTTATGCATGCGTAAGTTTCAAATTTACATCTTGTCCACTTGCAAACCTAAAGTATCTCATAAGTGAAATTTGGCCGGCGTTAGAGTCAACTTTATCGTTAGTACAATAACGTATATAAGTGGGCCAAATGCACTTTTATATACTTATCTAATTCACATCGTATTTGTCCGTCTTAACCGTGGGACCGAGCTTTTTAACACGTACGATAACTTTCTCTACTTGTGATTGCATTAGATACGGTGCATTTGTCTTTTGGAAACAGAGGTAAATTCAATCACTGCAGTTTGGCAGACATTATGTTTTTCAAAAAGTTCCGTCAACTGTTAGGCGGCCAAATTTGTCTAATGGTGTGTGGCGGCGCTCCGTTGGATACAGAAATTTCGAGGTTCTTCCGCGCCGCATTAGGATGTCCGGTGAGTTTCGTGCAACTGTTTTAAAAATGGTGGCGTGAACGCATGCTTGATTCTATTTTTACACACTACTGAGTTATGCTGATGAATAGTATGGTGGGTCACTTCCCGATGGTGGTGACGATCATCATTACCTAGAGGACGTGAACAACTACGGGAATAATACGCCTTAAGTTTTCCTGTGTGATTGGCACCACCTGTTCAGACTTGTCACCCAGTTGAGCTTACGTACTCTCACAATTCATATCGAGTATGCAGCCTCTCACGTCAGCCTTACTATGCGCCAAAAACAG
Organism: Paragonimus heterotremus; assembly: GCA_013368495.1. Classification (NCBI taxonomy): domain Eukaryota; kingdom Metazoa; phylum Platyhelminthes; class Trematoda; order Plagiorchiida; family Troglotrematidae; genus Paragonimus; species Paragonimus heterotremus. Next base: position 72,653 of record LUCH01001102.1, read on the forward strand.
TAGTATACTGCATGAATAAACGGCCTGATGATGACTGCATCATATTTATAGGAGTAAAGGTAAAGTTGGCGATTGCGTTGGTTTTCTGGTATATTGAACAACTATCCGGTTGCCTCTTATCGTCGTTTTGTGATATATTTTGGATCGACTGAGACGATTGGGAATAAAACTGTCAGCAATAAACCACAAACGTGTGTAAGCGTACCAAACACAAATATAGTTCGAAACATGCTGAATCATGTGGCGATTTCGAATAATGAGGTTAATCATTAATTTCTGCGGAAAAGCTGGGAAAATCAGCGTAAGCGTACAACTTGACGCATAGCAGTCCCAAACACTGCCGGGTTTCCAGACAAACATTTTGGTTGGCCGTCATTTGTCACCGTTACACCGACTTTCACGATATAAGGACCGAACTGAAAAAGGTTTCAAATTCTCCTGGCAACTTATTACGAGTCGTTTGTTGAGCTTTGCTCATTGAGTTCGTGAGATGAATGTGGCACATCTTACTGAATATCAAGACCAACAAACAAAAATAGACGGACAGCTCTACAGGAGTTAGCTGTTAACGAACAGGTCGAGATACACCTCAGCAAACCTATGTAAGTTTTGGTTCCAGTTTTATTGGCTAGCTGTACTGATCTCGTCTAACGTTCCTGTTATTTGGATTCCTCTCACCTAGATGGTTTGATTACCTCAAAACATTTATATCATGAACTACCACTCTAGTCTAGTCTGACTTTAGCCCGAAGTCTATGGCTAGTGTACTGTCACCAATGGCCAATCAGAGTGTTCGGCAGCGGGACAGGTATGTCTGTCTCACATACAGGTAACAATCGAACACTCATGCGCTCGCATCTTAATCAGTTACAACCGTGGAGTTGGCATTTTGACGTGTCACCGTGGTCATTTGTTAGTTGTGCAAAACGATGACTTGATGACTTGGCCTAGGAGGCTGACATTGACAACGTACATGAAAACGAAGAAAACAGTAGATACGATTGGATTATACTCAAGTTGAGAGGATTAAGCCTCGACATGACGGGGATTAGCTAGCAAGGACACAAGCTTGCTAGTGTGAAGAGTACTTGCAAAAAGTTACCTAATGTGAATGCTGACCTTCAGTCTTTGGAAGCTGCACATCAATGACAATATTTTATATAAGCAAGCATTATTCACAATTTTATGATGCAAAGAATAATTACGGAAGGAAACCTTCTGTAACTTACTTTGCACTGATGAGCTGTATAGAAAGACACCGTTACCTTTCTGTTGAGTAGTAAGACTGAAACAACCATCTTCAAAAGTACCATGAATCGAAGGAAGTTTTACCAGAAGGAAACGAAATCTTCACTTCCGCGACAAATATGGTCTCCTTGAAATCTTTCTACTTAGCTAATAAAAACTGCACCCTCTTTGGTAATGTTTGCTCAAATGTATAGTTTCTGTTTTGCGGTGTCCAGTGACAAAAACCTGATGAATTTGGAACATCATCACAAAATCACAACCTATATGCCAAACAAATCCAATCAATTAGGCTTAAAATTCTGGCTGGTATTTCATTTTTCAAGGAATTTTGAATGCGGTATGTTGCCATATTTGACCCCTCATAAAGTCCGTTTGAAATGTAGTCGGTAGTTACCTGGTGGTATCGTTTCTAGATTTGAGGATGACCAGTGGTATATTAGGTACCGCACAACAAATAAATCCCTCTCACTATAAAAAACGAATCGTTTTATTGGGAGCGTTTTGTGAAAACCGCCGTGGGCTACCACTGGGGATTTAAACAGAAATACTTCCGCTTCTTGAGTCAGTTTTTCATTGAAACAACGCTACCCAGTAATCTTCATTCATTTATCTGACAAAGAGGGGAGTGTATGATTGTCTCATGTCTACCCTACCTGCTGGATCAAGTGCAGAACGCCTCAACATAGGAATAAATTCGTCACTGAGCAGGATTGACATCATAGATTGTATACGTTGTTCTACGGTTGATTTGTAGACCACTCCCAGACACTAATGGCGTGATCGGACTCAACTGCTCTCCGATTCCTGGCACGCCTATAGGCTTTTGAGATGTATATAATTAACACCCTAATAGCTGCTTCGGGAGAAGAGTCCTATGGAGTGAACCTACTGGTTTCTCATAACCGTGTTTACGTGTTTTCAATAATCCAAAAATTGTAAACATTTCTGTCCGACTTATGGCATTTTGATTAACCACTAATCAATTGCTGTTGATTATTACTTCAGAATGTATCCATGAGATTGATTCGAATGAACACTTTATCTAACTATCATCAGCTTGCCTTTCAGTATGACTGCACATTTTGTCTTTTTGTTCTGTGAACTTTGATTTTTAAGTTGGTTATGTCTCCACTTCCCTAACTGTATTTCGCTTATATGTCTAACAAGACACTGACCTGTTCATTCAACATATCTGTCAGTAGACGTTGACAGGAACACGTAGTTTGTTTGCTTGTTTTCCTAAATTTACAACTTTTTTCACTCACTGCATCCACTGTGCACGCTGAGTGTAGCAATATACCTGGTGATAAGCAAAATGAAAATCTTACGTGATCCCGGAAGGAAGGAATTAGACCGCTTTGCTTCACTAGTATATTATATATATATATATATATATATATTCCTGGTTATTGTTTTTTTGATCCCGGAGAAGCTGTCCGTCTTCTTATTGTTATGCTCAAATTTACTATCCTTCTTAACCAGATTCCTCCGCTGTGCAAGCCAAGTGTACTATTATGCCTAGTGAAGTCTGAAATCGCACTGTCAACATCCGATACACTGTTCAGTCTCATAATGACTTTCGTTTGACCGACAACAACACATTGCCTAAATTCAAGGCAGTCAACTCATGCCCATGAAATCATCCATGCTTCTCCTCCCTAATTATCAAAGTCTGTTCACAACCCATGCTTTTTGCGTAGCTTTTAACATTGACTCGCCAAAAGAAATATGCATTTTTAGAGTTTACTGTTATCTGTTTCACTGACGCATATTATACAATTTTACCAAACAATGAAGGACATTCTCATGACGTGCTGTCCGCCGCACTGTTTTTAAGATCCCAGTTTTAAACCAAATGTCAGAAACTGTCTGCTGTTATGCTAAAGAATGCGAAACCGTACTACCTGACAAAGAAGTTGGCGGTGTTTGACCGCAGGTGTGTTGGCAAATAAGGTTTTCATAAGTATCAGATTAATAGTACGGAACGCCATTTTATTGCGGTAAAGTAATGCTGCAGTGTTTTATGTATTTGACAGTACAATGAGGCAGCTTATTTCTATCTGTCTAGTAGAGACACTGATGAAGCCGCCAGTCTTTCCCATTTTGCCTCACTAATAATTCATCCGAATACAGCATTTCTCTCTTTGTAGTCATGATAACCGAGTTAACTTGAATTTACTTGTTGTAATATCACCGCACAGCATGATTCTCCAAAAAGCCGCTAATGTATCAAACAAAGGTGATCATTATCCTTTAAATAAAAAGCGATAGTTGTACGCTGACTGGCTTTGTTTGCATAAACGCATTGACTTGTGTATTGTCAATTCCCTTGTGTTTCAGTTAGTCAAAGGTTATGGTTCCACAGAAACGACCGCTGTGTTATGTGCGACCCCACTCGGTCAGTGGGAGAACGGTTGTGTTGGAGCAATTAACTACGGCATGGAGGTTAAATTGAGTGACGTTTCAGACATGGGTCTCGTTTATTCCCGAGATCGAATCGGAGAGGTAAGACTCTTTCTCTTTATTTGAAAGTCGCTTTTTGTATGCTATAAGTTCGACCTATGTTTTAAATTCATGTTTGGAACTTTCTTTCCCTGGTTCATTAAAGAACCATCTCGATCAAAGTGCGTACATAAAATCCACTTCCTCAGTGAAGTTATTTCACTTCAGTTGAAAAACTCCAGCGAAACTGCCGAGTAAATACTATCATACTAAGTTGAGAAACGTTATTTTGAGCAGGTGTTTGAACGTTGTTTTGTATAAATTTATATGACGATAAGTTCCGCAGGTATCAGAATGTCATTTACCCGATTAACTCATTGAAATGGGAGATTCAACGACGTCTTCGTCACACTTAACCAGAAATGTCATCAGTAATCTCGGGAAGTGTGACAGCTATTTGGTGTGCTGTCATATTTTCATGTGTTTCGTTTCCACGGATACTCCATTTATCAGTCCGGTACGTTTCCTCATGGTGCTGATGTTTCTATGCGACATCGCTCACCACACTGGACGAATAATTATATTTTATCCTTCCATCTTTTCTAAACTATTCTTCTGTGTTGTTTTCTAACCATTGTTCTGTAACAGAGACAAAAGATGAACCGATTTAGATTCGTCCACTTAATCCTATCTTTTCTTTTTTGTCTCTGTAAGAAAGCAGCTACACATTACGATACCAATTTGGCAAAAGAGTGAACCCACAGTGACCACCCTAGCCAAACAATTTCACAGCAGTTGATACTGTAAAACAGAAGTATCATGATGTCTCCAGACAGAAGTTCGGTGAAACGTAAACACAAATAGAAAATATTTTTATACTTCCTTTGTGAGTTCCAGATCTCAACACTTACGCCTACTCACTTTTTCTGTACGCAAAAGTCTCAATCTAACTGCCAACGATTACTTCATGGGAAGTGGATGCCACTCTTTTACATGAACATTTCATCAAACTTGTTCTATTCTCCTCCTTCATTTCGATACCGCGTTACGTTTAAACACAGTCAAATGCAGTTCATAGTGTAAACTTTAGGATGTTGGGTAATCAGCAGCATAATGCATAATTATTCTGAAAGCGTTCATTATTTCGGTGTTCCGTTGTTCGCCGACCTTTTACATTTCGAGTGCAAACGTTCCACGACCATAAGGGGTGACATGATCAGTGCATGAGATTTTGAGCTTATCGGCTTACGCACACAATTTTACGCATCCGTACTGTCACCTTGTTTGACAATGAAATGTTTGCAACGTAAGTTTCAAGCTCTGCGAATAACCCAACACCCAGACTATCAAACCAATCCACTAAATCTATCATAACTTCAAACGATCATCCGCTTCTATTATTTGCGCAGCAAGTTGATGACCAACTTTCGGTTGCATCGATCAGTTATATATTCTTTAGCTAGGATTTAAGGGAACATGGAGTACGAACAGCAACCATATCATTACGTAACTAGAAAACAAAATCTGCTTCAAAGACTGCTGATACTACTGAACAGTGACATTAAAATAACCTGGTCTTTCTCTAAACCTACTCAGTTTCTACTGTTATCACTACACAATTTCAGAGTTGTGTATCTTCTCTCAGTCAGTATTGTTTGCAAAGTTTGTGTGAGTAGTTAGTTCCGCTTGGCCATCAGTTAATTCTTTTTTTCGACTAATCCACAAACCAATTTGTCCAAAGATTTCCCTGCAGTTAATAAATTTGCAGGTCAAAGCTGGCAATAGGTCAGTTTTATGCTGGGATGGATGTTTGTTGATTATTGGTTTATTTTGCCCGAACTTAAAAACAACATTTTTCTCTGTTCCATGGTGCTGATTGTTGCAGGGCTGCCGTTATCGAACCATTTTTTGAAATGCTGGGAACCAGCGTATCTATTTAATTTATGGTAATTGAAACTATTGCAGTTAGTCAACCACTTCGGAACGATGACACCCTTTGTTTCACGCATTTGTTACACAGTTTTTAGACTACTAAACAAAACTGCGGATCAAACACATCATGTGTGTTTATTATGTACACATGAAAGTTATCCAACAGTAACTTACATAATGTTGAACAGAAAATAAACGAGAATTTTGCCTTCACTAAATTGCACTTTGAGTACTGTTATGAGTAGTCATAGGCATAATGGAATCACTGGGTGATTTTCTGTTCTATGGATGATTACTTTGACCATCGTTCGATCGTTAGTAAGCTACTACACGTAACATTTATTCCTCTATTTGAAGGTCTGTGCTCGAGGTGTTTGTTGTACAAAGGGTTATTACAAAGATTCGGAAAATACCAAAGCACTTTTCGACAATGAAGGCTGGTTACGGACAGGTGACGTGGGCACGTGGACCGCCGTGAGTTTCAAACTGTCACTATCAGCTCATCGTTGTGTAGTAATCCAAGATGATGCCCCTACGTTTGCTATAAGCCCAAAAGGAATTGTTTACAACGAGGATGAATACTTTTATATTCACAATTTATAAATATTTAAATGATACAAACATAGCCCTAATCTTTAGTAACCTGAAACTAGTTATTCATTACGTGACTTTTAAATCAGCTTTGCTGATTTGACGGTTGGTGCGTTAACTAAAAAGTGTGGCTTGTCACTGTAATTATACATCGTTTAGGACAACAATAATTTTAGGATCACGGAAACCTTTTCACGGCACTGTTGAAACTACCGTAGCGTGTACACATGTGAGATGATGTGCACCTGTAAATGGATTCTTTCTGGTAGAGGTTCACACAAATCTCGTTCATCACTTGTGTTTTCTTGCCACAGTATATCGTTATAATAGAAAAAATGATATGTTATACAGACTGTATACTCAGTTATTTATTCCGGACTATCAGTTGATCCAATACACATCGGTTTTACACATTTTGTTTGCCTTGGCTAGCCAGAACAGTGAAAATATTCCTGAAACAAACCCTCTGCCTGCCTTGTTGACTTGCTAATACGTCCTTCAACAGTGTGTAACTATTCCAAGTGTCTATCCTTAGCTTGTGTAACACAAAAACCGCGTTTACTAACCAGATGTTGCTTCTTCTGCTTATAGAATGGAGAACTGAAACTAGTTGATCGTTGTAAGAACATGTTCAAATTGACTCAAGGCGAGTACATAGCTGTGGAGAAAGTGGAGGGTGTATACCAATCATGTCACCTGGTACTGTACGTATTTGTGGATGGAGATGCAACTCGAAGCTATTCCGTAGCAGTTGTCTGCCCTGATATGAAAATTTTGCGGGAGGAGTTAACCAGTATGACTGGTCGGCGGTCTTCCCTCATTACGCCCTACCCGGATAAAAACGCATCTGATGAAGAATTATGCAAACAGAAAGACGTACGAAAATTTGTTCTCACTCAAATGAACACAATTGGTAGAGAACGGGAATTGAAAGGTTTTGAAATGGTAAGTTTCCTATTCCGTCTTTGTGTGTATTTAGAAGCGTTTTATCTGTCAAACGAGTACACAGTCACACATTGAAAATTGTTTTCCCCTCAGAATAACCGTTGGTTTTAAATTCAGAAAATGCAAACGAAACTAATGGATATATCAATATATACAAAACACCCTTAAATAATCAACTGATGCTATCGTTCAGTGTATGTGCTGGGTTTAAACTTTATATGAGGTCGCCATAAAATTGAATGAAAGCAACCGTTGCGTTTCTGCGGAAAAAGTGGGAAAATGAACGCTGCTTACCTTTTGGTCAATCCGAAGGCCATTTGTTGATGAGTATTGCGTAGATCATTTGCAACTAAAGGAGGTGACATGAGGAAGTAAGTTGGGTGACACTCGGTAGGAACGATCTGAGTTTTTTAAGTGACCTTCAGCCTGATGTTGGTAAAAGATCCTAGTTGACCGTATTCAACCATTTGGTTGATATTCAGGCATGTGTACACATTCATACTGGAGCTTTCTGACTGTGTTCAGTTGTCATCAGGTCTGCTTGTGTTTGCCCGAATTGTATGTTAAGTGGAGATGACAATGACGTTACGTTTAAAAGGTCAATGGATCGGTAGACCAGGACAGATTGGGAACCAATGGTCTATACAAACCAAGTGATCAGAGGTGCAAAAAGTCCTCCCAGGTGACATCACTAGGATTACACCCGAGCGGTGCCAATCAAACGTTTGAATAGCTTCTTGCAACGGAAACAAGAGTTATCCACGGTCTGCAGTGAGTTTCACCGAAAATTACAGCTGCGTCCAGTATGTATTCAGGACACACAGCCTGGTCACCAGTCCTGAGACCTACTCGTTTTTTAGTTTCTCAGGAGAATGCCCTTCCGTTAATGCTGTAACTTGACAGCAACACCATCGCAACTAACGGTTGGGGTATCCATGAAATCCAATGGACTTATAGTCCAGAAACCAGTTAACCTTGTGAGGGCTTTCGTTACCCCCCAAATGTCGAGGTCCACAAAACCAGTTTGCAAACCAGCTATCCGTCAGCATGAACCAGAAATTTTGCGTGCCTGTTTGCAGCTCGAATAATGAAACGTCGCTAGGATTTTAAGAAGGCTGTGCTACAGTACGACACGCTATGTCCTCTTCCATATTGAGCGGCCAGTGTGATCGATTTGGTGATCGTTATAACACGAGAAACCAGTATCAATCGTTGTCAGCATACTTGGTTATTTTCGGCCACAGCTTACAGAGATCATGTGCAAGACTGTAGGATTCTATTAGCATCTCTGTATTGTACAAAACGGGTTCAGCGATAAATTTTATTAAGACTTATAGATGAACTCCAGTTCCGTACGATGGCGTTAACAGAACTCTAGTTTGGTACAGTAATGCGTAGCTTGTGTTCAGGTTGATCGTTGAAAGACAGGGTTGTTATGTATGTGGGTTATTGACAAAAGAACTTATTACCGTCAGTGAGTACTAATACATTAGCCATCATGAAAGTTTAATCACTTTGATGTTTGTTTTATTGTTCAGGTCAAATCAATTCATTTAACTACCAAACCCTTCACCATTGAAAATGGTCTCCTGACGCCAACTCTGAAAATTGCTCGTTTTCGCGCAAGGGCAGAATTCAAGAAGGTAATACAAGAACTCTACGAAGAAGGCGAATTGGTGTAAAGTATCTGAGCTTTCCAGAGATCTGAAATCATTTATCACCATAAACTAGTATCTACTTGATTGTTTCTTCAGAGTGTTTACACTTTTCAGCCTCCGTGTCCTAAATTATTCTCCAGTCTTTCCACTTTACTATATATAAAAACGATGTCCTTGGCTGTTGTTTCTTCTCCAACTTAATTGCCACTGTGTCACTATACCAACGATTATCAGCAGCCGATCTCGCTCTATTTTGTTGTAAATTATTCAGAAAGTAAAACTGTCATTTGGACCGCAATCAGTTGAATGCTATTTTGAATAGATCTTAACTTTTTCACATCGCTGTGAACATCTTGAAGGACTCACTTCTTGGTCTAATCAGTCGTGATTCCCATGTGGTTGGTGTCAACCGCAATAGCAAAATCATGCAGGTACGAAATTGCCAGTACTTACTTGTTCCGTATGGCTTATAGTGCTGGTTGACGCACGTTGGGAGCCATCGGAAAATCCGGAAACTGACTACGTCGAAAGTGGTTTGCGATTAATTATTTGATAACGAACAGTTCGCCACTCACAGACACTAAGCAGGTGAACCTTTTGCGCTTGTGCTTCATCTGATGCGCAAGGCGATCAGCTTGACCCGTTTCAGGAATATAGGATCAGGGACTAACTCTAAATTCATGTCTGAACGTGCGCTTCAGACCAAATCTACGCTGAGTAATGGACACTTTTGTGTGGTGCAAATCGTAGCTCACTTCATTTAACTAACGTCCATGTTCATGTGTACTATTAAGTGCATTCATCCAAAATGTTACCGAATAAAACCGAAATATCTTGGAAATTATTACGTTTGATTATAGCTGATAAGTTATACTAAATCCTGAGTAAGGAATATTTACACTCGTTTAAACGTCAACGTACTCAATCTAAGGGCTAACGCCCCACTGAACGATCCTTCCAAACTGACGTCAGACCCCAAGTCAGTGAAAGAATAACTGTTCACATTCAAATATCTGGCTCATAAATAAAGTTTTTAAAAATAGCACATAATAAAATAAGCATAACGTTTAAGTTTTCAATGTACTTTTTGGGCATTTAGATCATATAGGAAGCAGTTTAACGAAATACATAATGCTATTTATCACTAGTCATTCAGCTTGAAGCGACACGGCAGACAAGGCCAGAGAGAGATCGATCTATGGGCGAGTGTTGATCAGCTAGGTTCGCAAGCTACTCTGTTTTGAGGAAAGTTGCTCCCACACATTTTTTCTTATGACCTGTCAACTTTACAAAATTTCGGATTCAAGTAAACACCAGTAGTTTTCTAGTGCCCTCAGATCATCTCTATGAAATTTATATCTCAGAAGATCAACGCATCAGTTGGATATTACTTTGAAAGCTAATGAGATCTACAATGATATAACGCAAAAGCTGTAACCCTTTTTCTCGAAAACCACAGATGAATATTGGTTGGCAAATTAGGCTAAATGTTCAGTGGACCTCCAACTGGCGTGCCTAAGCATGTTACATTTTTCCGGCCAAGCTAATTTAATCCAATCGCCACATATTTGAGTGAACGTCTGTTTGAGGTACTTGTTGCACCACGTGCGCGTGTGTGTCAGTATCCCTGAATCGTGTACATAACATGTATGAACACGTTTGTATCGTGTCAGGGGAGTGGTCATTATGACATCAAGCAAAACGATCTCGTCTAGCTGTAATCGTTTTCTCGGTTGACAGGTTTATCAAATGACTGACTCAAAATCTGACATTAGAGCTAGTTTTTGTAACCACTACGTGGCAGTGAACATCTTACGCTGAGTTCACAGGCCGGTTTGATATTTCGTTTCGATACACCGAGGAAGAGAATTTTGAATTTATTGCCTTGTCTCGCTGGGTATAAGTTAACAGACAGATGAAACAATATAGTCTTGTTATATGAAACTGGTACGTGTATATCACAAATAATGTGTTGTAGGCTGAAGAGGAAAGTGACCATGAAAAGCAACACCATTTTCTCAATAAAACGAGACAAATTGCATAATGTACTGCATCATCATGCGTCGATAAATGATCGGATACGTTACTCCTTATTTTGAAAAGTGGCAATGGGTGGAGATCGAGAAATCAGTGTTATTTCTGTTTTAGCTACCCAGTTGCAATGTGCAACAGGTTATTTTTACTTATTTGTACATTACTCCGCGAACAAATTGAAGATAATTTTCCCCGTAGCAATGCATCTCTTTCTATTATGTTGGAGTAACAACTCTTTGTTATAGTTGACGTTATCTTGTTTTTCCATCATGTTTCATTCGGTTTGGTTAATGTAGTGTCGGTTAACCTCAGACAAAGTTTTTTGATAGTGAGACTCCTTTATGCCGTAGTTTGAACCATAATTTAATACGTCTTAATAAATGAGTTCGCTTTAATGCAGACTAACAGGAAAGGAGCAATCGACAAATAACCGTGAATACAGGGAGTTAACATTATCTAGCGGTACGTTTATTAACCATATGAAACATGGATTACGATAATTTTGTTTATTATCTATGTGATGTTTTGACTTTGATGGTGCTAAGTAACATTACAACCAGTTACAGGTATATCAGTGAATACTGTATTAGTAGTGCGGTAAACCAATTTTAGACACTTGATGCTAATTTGTGGATAATTTTTCTCTGGAGCAACTTTGATATCTTTTACGAGGTCGTTCACTTTAACAGCCTACACCATTTAAGCTTATTTAAACATGTTTATACTGACAGAATTTTGAGGGCAACTACCACTCTGTTCTATTTTTAAATATTTTCTGAATAAAACCAACTTGTTGGCTCCAAATAGCTTCATAATTGGAGTTTTCTGTGAGAAATAAACAACTCTTGGGCAGATGATGTGTTTCGTAGTAAACTGTCTACGGCGACAATGGTGCAAATAAATCTCAGGGTTATATGGATGCCTACAAAAACATCCGGTTGGGTTACAGTTAAGGTGCTGTGGAACCACGTTTGAATTGCACTGCAAGTCCTAAATTACCGATAATGACGTTTCATCGAACCTGTAATATCTGATGGTAAACTATAATGCCTGAGACGTTTAATTCGCTCGAAATAACAAGTCACAATAGTGCTCCTTCTTATGGGACGGGCATATGCGACATCATCTACTGGTAAGGTTTTGCAACACTTATCTGTTTGTAATAGGGATGCCCTCAGTATATCATTTGAAGTGATTAGTTGACACAAAACCTGGAAGGTAGCTCTTTGAACAGACTGTCGAGACAATCGTATAACAATTTTTATAGTCCAGCGTATCAGGCTGGCAAAATCAAGAGCTATTTATCGCGGAATTACGTCAAACAGTTCGGCATTGGGGATAGGTTAGGTGTCTACACTGTCTCCGGATTCGTCGAATGGCCCGTGGTAACGGAATAATCCTAAGGAACTTGTTACGAGCATCCAAGTGGGAACTCCGAAATCAAAATTTTATCTGGAATGGGGAATTTAACCCCTTTGTATTAACCAGACGAACAATTAATGGCCTCGAATAAAGCAAATTCCGGTGGGCTTCGAGTGTCCCGAATGTGCTCTTTAAAATGGTTCCCACTTGGTTTTTAATTAACCACACAGGGTGTTGTTCACTTAGCTTCTAAGAAAGCCTCAGAAGTGCACTGTCGATGTAACAGGAACACGTTGAAGAAGTTTCACACGCACCACATCTTCCCCAAGCAACGCGATGGCTTTTTGAGCATACTTTTGCCTGTCTATGTTTATCCTGATAGAACGTCTGGACTACAACCGAAAGACGCTCAAACAAGTATTCTGGGATGCCATATTCTTGTTCTACGAGCCTTACAGGCTAACTGTCGACAAGATATACCCAACTAACGCAGGTAACTTACCTAATAGTGCCAGTATCATGTTAATAAAAAGAGGTTCTTATGACGCAATCGCCGGTTCCACAATAATATCAAAACGGGCTTCCCCTCTCCCACTTCTTCATTTACTTTTCTGCTCATCTACCAGTCAACTGGAGATGGGCCAGAAATGAAACAAAAGGGACCTGATGTACTTTGCATACATTAACGTGGTTTATGTCTATTTATTTGTGTATTATTTTCATTCCGGTTACTCTGATCTGGTAATAAAATTCATTATGACTTGCACTTGCCATCAGCAGTCCGAGGACCGTTGGGACCATATGCAGCTATGGTTATATAAATGCCATATATATATATATATATATATATATATATATATATGCTACATCTATTTGGAACCTCAAAATTGTAAAAGTCCGTTACAACTGAGTTGTAAGTAAACAGCCGGATTGGAGATGAAGGACATTCGCGATTTTGATGCATGGTTAGTCTTTTCAGTTGCGTTACTATATAGGTCATGTCCAACCAGTATCTCGCTTAAACAGCCCAATTTCATATACGCCAATTTCGTTTCCATTGACAAACTTTTAGCCGTTGATACTGTCAGTTCCACACTTCTACCAATACATTTCACGGAATAGGCATTCTCTGTAAAAAGTCCCCCATAAGAATAACACTTTCGCTTTAACTGTGCCATCGATACACCCACTAAACCTCCAAAAATGTTGCACCCATCTGGTCAATAAAACTGCTACTTTTGGAAGTGTGTTATTTCTTATGTGATACATTACCCGGACTGCTCGTAAGTAGTATAATTTTGTTAACCATTTGTCTGAGGAAAAAAAGTCTGTGGTTATTGCAGTACACACAGTCAAAGAACTTTTCTTTGAAACAACAGAAGGAAAAAGAAAATGTTTACCCCTAAACTCTCCAAAAACTTCGTCTTTGTAATTTTCGTCTGAAGGATTTGCTTTCAATTGTAAGATAAAACTTACCCGTCGATTGTATAATAGAAGGGTATAGTGTCTATCTCAAACTGCATTAGTCCCTCTTTGCCAAAGCGTCAGCCATATGACCGCGGGAAATCAAGCTGAAGTTAGGCACCAATACACTAATGACTTAACTGGCTGATTCTTTATTTGAAATTGTGAGAAAACCTAAATTATTTTCGTTTGAAGTCAAAGTTAGTTAATATCGATGCTTGGAACCTCTGTTTTACATCAGGATGGCAGAAGCCATCGTTTTAAATTTAATGCTCTTTACAGCAACAGTTTCGTCATGGTTTTACGTACACACAGTAACCATTCAATCAATCCACTGGTTTACTTTAAGATGCTAGCTTTTTAACGTTGTTACATAGTCGGTTTACTCTTTAATGAACTCTTCTCTCGTAATAACATTCTGGACGATCTTGCGAACAGTGTTTACTTTTTACACTGAAGGAAAGTGAGTAGAAAAGTGAGTACACATACAGTTTCAAGTCCCCTTGCTAACGTCTGTTCCAACAGGGCTGTCTGAACGACAAATCAGTGACACACCAAAGAATGAACTTCCTCCATCTTTACTCACTTCAACAGGTCATTTGAAATGAAGATGCGTCACAACAAGCAAACTGTTTACGTCTACAGACCCATCACTTACACAAACGACATCCTGCAAATAACTCATGTGGGAAATGCTGTGTGTAATTAGTTAGCCAAGCCCAGTTTTTTCCAACATTGCCGCAAAATGACCTGCCGACAGTGTGCCTACTGGTCAGTTGTAGAAACACCATCCTACTGATTGTATCTTTTCCCACCAATCGGAAGCTGAATATTCTGTGTTCAACTTCACACCTGCCGCTTGAGAGCATTTCAGATAAGTTCACAATAGAAAATTTCCTGAATGAATATATCCACAAAGATGGTCAATGATGTTTGCAAGTTGTACGCCCGTAAACAGAAACCCCATCAACAGAAAACCTGTCTTAAGCCTTTCAGTTCTTTCAGTTTAAACATTATTCAACAGCCGTTGTTAGTTCAGGTGTTGGTGGCGTATTTTCACCAAAGCCGTTCAAAAGTCATCTGTGCTATGTTCTGACAACGCAATCAAAGATTCTAAATGCTTATATACCTCTTCATGTTAGGCCACTAAATTCAGCCACGTCCCCTCACTTTCAGAGTAACAAAACCTAAGACTGGTAAGATTCAAGCAGCGGTTTCGACAAGAACATCGAGTCAAAATCGCATACAACTTTTTCTGGGTTGCTTGGCAATCTGATGTCAAACTTGTATAATTCAAACTCCCGTCTTTTCGTTTGAGTTAAAAATCGCTTGTTCATTGAATGTATCTTGAATGTATTCTCCCAAATGAGCACGCTTTTCTGTTGACAGTAGTTCTACCAAAACGAGTCATTCTTTCAACTTGCTGGAAAGCTCACGAATCATTACAGATTTCTAGGTTATACCACTGAACGGTAGCAGAGTAGTAATATACATGTGGGATTTTTCAGACTGCGAGATATTTTACATCAGTCAATTGGACCTCCTGCTTGACAACATACATTTCCCTATCAACTGACATTCAACAAGCAAACATACCAGATAGTTGATTGAATCCGTCTACATTATTAGTACAAATAACAATCTCATATACATCGGTATACACGTTATGAAACTCTAGTAATTACCGAAATTTGTAGATCACTGTGGCCAACGGAAACAGGTACCGATCAATAGTGGGTGAATATCACTTTCTAAGACAAAAGAAACTTTTGTAAGAAGAAACCTTATAAAACAAACTAACGTGAATTACCCTTCCTCAGTTTTCCATTCCGTAAACCGCATGTTGAATATGACTATCACCTGGAACAAGCTGTGCAGATATCAAGTTTACAAAACATAATTGTTAAGTCATGCAGAAGAGTGAATGACGACATTTCATTTTAATAAAAACTTAAAACAGATTGAATGAGTCCACTGAAGAGGAAAACTGGGAGAGATCTGCAATATAGTTCCATCCTACTGTGAAACAGGTGTGTACGGTCTGTACATATGGACTGTAAAGTTCGGTTTTCCGAAAGCAATGATATTTGGGAAACAAGCCAGTGTTGAGGCTGAGCGAATAGTTTAATGTACGAAACTACACTGAGAACTGAAACGTAAATACAAACATGTCTTCGTTTGCGGTGCAGCACATTGGGTTCAGCTCACTCAACCGCCCAAAGGTTAACTACTTGATTACCTTTCACCAAAAAAGGTATGTTACCATCTAACGACAGAGTAAGTGAATGTCAGGTTAGTGATAGAGAGATGCGCATCTTTACCATCAACAGTGGTAAGAAACCGGCAACTGTCGATCTTTCAGCCAGACTTCTGCAATATAAGCACCAGTTTTCGAACCTGTTTTAATGATAGTCGATATCACATGCTGACGACTGAATACCCAACGGTTCTAAAATACAAACGTGTGTTAAAATAAACCATCACTTTATGCTCCACAGAAGTTGTAATATGATTGGCTGAAAGATTACTTGAATATCAATAAGTAAAGCACGAATTACTACGTCTGGAACAAACAAATAAATCCACAACGCTACGAAACAATCAACACCAACTGTTCACGATGAATTCCACTCCACGAAGTCCACTGTATTATGGGAAAAAGGTCCTGTTGAATAGCAGAGAAATTTCATTGAATTCAGTTTCTGCGGCGTGCCAATATCGATTGTTGCTACAGTTAGGCCCCGGTAACAATGACCACGTGCGAGCAGAAGCCAAGGCGCGCGAGGACAAAGTTTGTATTGATCCAAACAATAGACAGATAGTTACCACGTAAAATGAACGTAACAGGTATGAAAAATAGTGTGTAACAAGAGAAAGGAAGGATAACAAATCTTAGAGTCATCTTTTGTCAGAAGCAAATCGCTGAGTGCCCTATGCTGCACATATCGAAATCATGCATGTTTCGACCTGTTTACTATTACCACCACAATTGCATAGGCCCTATTTATTTTCTACCAGCTATGACGGAGTCCTGATTGTCTCTCATATTCTTTTCAGTATGAGCCTTCATACGTGCCCAACCACTTGTTTAAACAAGTTGGGATACCGACAAATACTACGCGTATTCGTACCTACAACGCACGCCGAGCGTTCGTTCATCGTCGTGCTGCGTTATCATTTGGTCTTATTGCTGGCTAGCTCGCATGTCGACATTATGCCTCTTATTCAATCAGTACGTTACTTCCGACCGGTCATCTCGATTGGCCTGATGTTATAGACTAGGGAGCCTGTCTAGATGGCATATAATAGTTCATGCTTGAGTTCAGTTAATCATTCGTAGTTTTGCTTCATTTTTTTATACTTCGAGCACGCGTAGTGTATTAGCATATCTTTTATATTATATTCCGTTTAGTTCCTCACAATTTGCTACGGAGATTAAAAAAGTTAAGTCAGAATTTTCCTTTTTGTATCGGTGGACATGTTAACATTGCCTGTTGTTGGAGATATTGATTCATAGCTGTGATTCTCTGTAACAGAAGTACAGTTGAACAACAGATGTATGATGGACGAATCGGATGTGGCTTCTCGGCTTTACCGTGCCATCACTGTAACGTGCAAAACGCTGTTAAGCATATCTCACTCGACCTGTCAGCTAATTCTCATGAACCCACTTAACAAGCGCTTCCACAAGAAACAACCGCCTGACAAAAGGCGTCTCGAACAATTGTTCCACAGGTTTCAGATAGGCGACAACAAGCCCCCAGTGATTTTTTAAAAGATGCGGCATGAAGTGAGTAAATCCCAGTTGCCAGAGTCTCTGATGCAGTAGCCGTGGATGGAGCTAATTCCTCAGTATACACGGAGATGTTGTCCTTGTTACACTTATGTCCGACGAGTGAGGCGGCACGTCCGGCTGATTGTAATGGAAGAATGTTTTCGAGTTATCCCTCCGTCATCAGTCGGACAAGTAGTTAACCACAGCAACCCCCCCCCCCCCAAAAAAAGTTTCACTGGCCAAGTAGTACGCTGAAATAACAGTCGCGCAAGCCACTTTATAAAGGCCGTAAGCACAACTCGTCAAAAACAAACACCAAAGTAGCTCAACTGCAAAAGGATCTGATGGGTCATCATGACAACTTTCGGTGGCCCAGGCTACCAGTTAAAATTACTCTAACGCGTGCCCGATTGCCGTCCAGAACTAGGGTCGGCAGCCTTTGTTGGGACCAGGAGACGTGCAGTAAAGTCGCCAGATGATGCCGGTCATCGCGTAGATATCGTGATATCAAAAGTTTGAACTAAAAAGCCGGCGAGCGTCAGTGGCGACGGCCAAAGGCCAGACCCAAGTCAGTCGCTTTTTCTTTATGAAACATTCGGGCTCTAGAATGAGCTGCAGCGTGGGTTTATGACATCCCACAATCAGCAACGGAACTACAGCTAGAGTCCGGCATTATCGTCCGAACCGCAAACGACACACTCACTTAAACCTTCAGCAGTTGACTGTTGAGCTTAACCCTTTGTCTTTGCCGTCGTTTCCACCGGGTACTCCTCGTAGCTGGTGAGCCTTCTGTATCGTATGCATCGATTTACGCATGCATGTTAGTGTCCTAATCGACGCTCGTCGACTGCGTCTATCTGAAACCCTAACGAGACTCGACGTTCGAGGTAAACCGTCACTCACGACTGTGATTAATATAGTGCTTTCCAACTCAATAAGTGTCTATCTGATTTCCCTAAGCTGGTCCTACTCAATAACGAACTACCGATCATTACACCTAATGTACCACGTCGCGCTGTCATAATAGAAACGTCAGTGTATAGACGATCAGGTTGCTTAACGCCAGACGAAATAATGAGTATCCAAACGGAGTTTGGGAATTGTTTCAGCTCGAAATTATCCCCCCACATCCGATAATCCATAAACACCGTCGTAGCATGTAAGGTTAATATGATGGATAAGGACTAATGATCGTGTTGCGACCATTATACTATAATCATTGCGGCCACTCATGACAGATACCTACTTCCTGGCATTCGAACCTTCACAACAAACCTATCCAGACAGCAGGTATTCACCAACCTCTCCGTACGTAACTGTAATCACCATCTTCTAACCCCGAAGACATACCAAAGACAGCAGGCATAACATCATTTAAAGCTTCCGCCTATGTCTTTCGGTTTCCTCAGTGCTAGTCAAACTTCCTAACTTCTCGTACATGAAGCCTCCCTCCAACTAGACGGTGTTTACTTGTACATGGACGAAAACTTGGTCACAACAATATCACCGCGCAGTGTTCGTTGAGATTGTTAAGGTCTGTTGCATCAATTTTGAGATTGCTGTGCTTTGTTTCAGTAGTGTTTATCATTCTCCCTAAAAATAAACTGCATTAATCATCTTTATTCTTAACCTAACCACTGCAACCTTTTCCCCTACTCTTATTCAGTACGAGCCGTGTAAACTTCGAAATGTCAAAATTAGACAGTCACCTTCTATATTTTTTCCTTGAGTAGCTAACAGTCCTTATCGTTTCCTGATAGGCAAACAGTTGTCTTGCTCCGACGCAGCAAATAACCGTTTGTTTGTGTGAACTAAATTTCGTTTCATCATCCCCCATTACTGAGCAGTGCCTACTTGTCGAAGGTCGACAACGTCGCCCGAAATCACAGGGGATGGCGCGTCGTAGATCATAAATATGGTCCGATATTTGTGTCAAGCTGTTCACACCAAGACGGAGGTTACGGTCTACCGGACTAAAGAACCACAAACTCAACATCCGTTTCATTACTCCGAGGCATACCGTTTGCACATAGTTAAGTGGAAGTGTTGGAACCATGTCAATGGGAATATCACAAAATGGAGAATCCCCAATGTGGTCAGCCGCGTTGCTATGACGTAGAAACGTATCGCGTGTCCTCAGTGGAGAATGAAGGGATGGGAAGGTGAGTCGGCGTGCGACGCGGACTTCTTCCTGTGTGCACTTACAACCAAAGAGTGCTCTTTGACCTGCCTAGCAAAGTATCGAGCACGTGTATCACAGGTGGCATCTCGCGAACTGCACTACATTATGCGATTCGGTGGGCATCCCATACCATCTAGCAATAAACGACGGAGTTCGTTAATGCAGTTTAACAAGAATTCCGCAACATTGGATGGTTCCAATGTTCCACAGTAGATGCCCACAATAAATGGTTCCGTCTTGAAGGGAAAAACGACGCGCCCTAAAATAAGTCATAATTGTGTATTCGACGCGTAGAAAGTGGACACGCCATCAATGTGCAACTGTATCTCGATACTAGTGCAGCTTCCGTTGCTAGACAATGATCGATAGCGCAATAACGCCTTCTCGAGTCCAAAGTGTACATAAACACCGGAGCTGATATACCGTTCAATGCATTCTCAAGGAGTATCTGTCAACGCCCTTGGGTCCCGAGAAAGAGTTGGGTGATGCATTTGTAGCATTCCAAGGAACACTGACTCGTGGGTCATTCTTGTACGGGACTGCTGGAAGCAGAAGGCCAGATCATTCCTGATTGTTTCAGGACCATCCAGTAACAATACTGCAATCACTTGAAATACCTATGCGTGTCAATGGACCTTCCACTGATGTTGCCGTCGTTGTGGCTACCGGCACAAAATCAACATCACAATCTGCCATCACACGTGGCACATATGAGCAGCGGAGATTACCTGTGAATGTTAAACAACACTTCATCATTGTATCTGGCAGTTCCTGTTTAGGACAACCTCGAAGGTTGTCCCACATTGGGAAGTTCGGACTGCAGCAACAAGGCATCAGCTGAAGCAGCCGCTACTGATGACGATTAATTGTTGCTTTCGATGTTCCACGCATCATAAGTTGTACGTCACATTGTGCACCTGAACAATCGTTTGGAAAAGAGCACAACTGATTAATGGAAGTTTTATGAACTTGTACAAAATTGTAGCATAAGTCATAATTATACAAGTTTAATGGGTTTATTTGAAATACCATATCTCCGCAAATAATTAACATAGAGCAAAATTGATATGACCACCTGAACATACTCTTGGTATGTCTTACGTGATGATGTAGGAAAAAAGTTGAGCGCATCTATACTTGGAACTACATAAAGAAACGTCCAACTTCCTCCGCAACTACCCCACAGATCGCCACAGAGCAGCCATTAAAAAATGTCTAAAATTACGAGTGCGCTTCAACAAACATCACTAAATTCGGCAGAAACATTGTCCAATTTCTTAAGGTGAGATTAACTGACTTTCACTCATATCATAATCAATTGTCGAGATTATCCTTTTCAAAATTTTACTCATTGCCCACCGAAACCCGCGGAGTACCGCCTTATCACGACGGGCAGTGTGCTACATAGGATCTAATTAACCGTTCCAAAGATAGATTATTTTGTCTGCCGTTGGATGTTGAGAACGACATTTTTGGATCAGCAGATTACTGATTACTCGGTGTGAGCTTGAATCGTTAGCGGACGATCCAATAGTGTTCGCAAGTTTCTTGGATCATGGGTTTACATTTCACTTCGCCAAGTGAGCATTTAGAGTGCACGGCGTAAATTTCTTGTGACATCATATCTGCAAGTTGGACTGATCTTTCCGCTGATAAGGCGCAAGCTACAGTTGACAATCAGGGACCCAGACTGTTCTAAAGACCTCGTGTATTAGATGGTTCGATTAATCTGTGTGGCCTTTTCATCCATACTTGCGCTCATCCAAGACAACCGCTCACGGACATGCTCAGTGTAAACGTGCATTCGCTCTCCTTCACAGGTACTTCAAAACTGCCTTTGTTGAGTCAAAAGCAACCATCGCTGTTATAGTATCGCTTTTGCACTGTCAAATAGCCAACCCTTAGTTATATATATATATATATATATATATATATATATATATAATGATCTTTTCCAGAAGTTCCACACTGCGACTCGATTGGTTGTAAACGTCTAGACATAAAGTCAGTGGACTCCATTGTTCACCAAGTTTCTGTTGCGTAGGTTTTTCTCACAACCACCTCTGATGCATCCGTGGCTATCACTAAGTGTTGGCTATTTGATAGTGCAGGAACGATACTATAGAGACTGTATCCATCATTTACGCATTGCGTTCTTCTCAATCAGTCCAGTCGGTTCGCTCGATCGTACAGGGTTATCATTGATGGACATGAACACTTGACGTCAGAGTTGGCGGTGGGCATTTTTAGCCATGTGGGGATGATGCTGTATCAACTGCAGTGGTATTGGTGTTGTTTAGAAATGTTCAGAAGCAAACACTGCGAAGGACGACCGAAAACACTTCTACTTATGTAAAGGAAAGGTAGTTGTTATGGCTAGTCTCTTGTTAATTACTTTTAATTCGTGGAGCCCGTAGGGCGCCAAAACTACCTACATTAAAAGATTACTAAATAACTTTCCTGTAGGATCACTCGAATCACTTATGTTGATGGCTACGAATAATGCTAACCACCGTGACCAAATAAATTGAAAGTCTATGGGGCGATGTTTCACAAACTAATTCCGTTAACGATGCCGGTTGATTCAACTGAAGAATGTGGAGCACGCATATCCATGAGAGGCAGTGAGTACCAAAACAAGTATATATATGCGTGCATATATATATATACTGCTATATAGATATATATCAAGAAACGAGAAACAAGCAGAGTAGCCAAACAACGAAACTGCTGGCCGCCGGGCGGTCTCACCAATAAAAAACGCAGACTCTGGCAAGAATTGGCAAGGGGTCGGGCCCAAGTAAGCTTGTAACAAAGTCAACAGTCTAACCGACTCTGTCTAGATTTATTTCGAAGTAGGCAAGAGCCGAGTCCCATTTGGCCAGAGCAGCATTCGAGTCAGCCAGCTACGCTCGTGGCATCTCTTTTGTATTCCTGGGTATTTAATTCTACCAATAAAGCCATTCGAATCTTACGCAATCCAACGCTTACGGACTGCTGAGATTAGTCTGTATGTTTCATGGATTTTTCTCACAATCTATATTTAATAGTAAGCGATCTTGTTTGGTGAAAACTAGTAAGTTAATTTAACAGGATCATCCTTCTCCTGAAGCATTTATTTCGAACGCCTTTAAATGACCTGACGCAGGCCGCTGTAGAGATGGGCAAGTGGCACTCCGAGTAACTCTCCAAACTAAACCTAAGACGGATATATTATCATATTTCTTATCTACGTGGCCGCGGTACACGCGGAAATTAACAGCAAAACGATAAGCACTACAATATAAACAAAGTAGCTGCATATTTCAGAATAAAACTTGGTATACTAAAGTCCAAGGAGTACCAACATACAACAGTAACTCCCGTATACCTTGGGAACTTCTCAAAATCCAGCATTCTGCATAAGACAAGCGGATTGAAGGCAAAGAATCCTGAAAATCGAATGCCACAGAAAAATAAGAAAACCAGAAGGCATGAAAAGAAAGAACAAGAAACACGAAAATAGTGACATTAAAGCTCTGTGAAAATTCATTTGCGAAGATGAAGAGCACTAATATGGGAAGTCATAACATGAATAAACAGGACTTGCAAATGGCAGCGCTTTCCTACGTCAGAAATCAACTTTCTGTGAAAAACGCATTATAGACACCTACGTGGCTCCTAAATTCAGACAGACGTTCTGATAAATGTCCATTGTACATTAATGTTTTGCGCTAAAAGTTGCTAACAGATGAAGTCATAGTATGTCAACAAGTGCCGGATGCATACTCACCTTATAGATGTTGTACACGTAATGTTGACAGCAGTGTCAGGACACATCAGGATCCATTTGATACAATTCTTGTTGACTATCTGAATCTACATATCAACCTACATAACAGAAGAGACCACACAAAATTAGCGGTACTTGTATATGGTGGAATAACTTCAACCAACTCCAAACATGAATCAACAACACACCCTACCTGTTCATGTTTTCTTCTGGTTTACTCCTCCAGGCTTATCTTGGCGTCTCCCAGTTTCAGATTGCTCTTTTAGCTAAATGACCGAGAAATACTAGGCGCTTGAGGTCAACAGAGAATCGTTATACCATACCAATCAGCGGTTCAGTTAAAAGAGTAAAACCGGTGTAACGTTCATCACCAATGTATCTTAAAAACTGGAGTTCCTGCTCGGTAGTTTCACAGCTACCGAGAAGACCACTCTTCCACTTTCAGGTTACACCTCTCTTCGAGTGCATTCGTGGCAGCCACGGTAGCCACTGTGACCTTTGACCTTATGCATGAAGCAAGGAGCAGAAATATCACGGATAATTAGAAAATGCTTCACAAAAACTGTTATTCCAAGCGCTTCTAAGTGGGCCTCGTTCGTCAGAATGTCCTTGGTCCATGTGACAAATCCACCAATATACACGTCTGAGGGTTCCGAACGACCACGGTTACAATAAAATCTAACCACAATTGGACAACTAACAAACGACCAAATAATGCGACCAAGTACAGGCCATATTTCAGTGCCTGGAAATAAAAAAGGAGCAACCCATCCATGTTAACTTGCAAAGTTAACCGGTTAGTGTATCTAAGCTTTTGACATTTATCTGCAATTTGTAGACAGCTTCGAAATCCAGTGTGCGCATACGAGACCCTAGGAAGTGCTTTTCTTTGAGCATGTTCATGGAGTGTTGCGTACAATTCTCGGGTCATAAAGCAAGTCAGGAACGGATAGCCTCAATAGTGTGATAGGCAACTTCAGAGTAACGACCTTGGTGAACTTCGCTTGAATGGAGAACAATCTCACTACGTCAGGAATATATCAGACTGTTACCGTTGTATTCATCACAACAATTGAATGATATGTTGTCCACAGAACTCACATGAACCGTGCAGATGGAATTGGACACAGGTCCCCCTTCGTCATCTTCAGTTTAAAGTAAACATAACACAAATAAGGACTGTGAGGTTTTGCTAATGAGATACCTTCTTTCGTTATGGTGGCAGGAATAGTACTGGTGGAACCACCAACAGTCTTGGACGTTCCCCGCCCATTCGACGACAAATAGTGGCGCGATACTATAACCTTCAAACGGAACTCGTGGTGCATAAAAGTGCACTAATCGAAGGACTTCAGGGAGTATAAAGAACAACAAATTGTTAACGAACTATTGCGTAACATAATCAGACCATCCTAAGTGAAGAATACAGTTTTCAGTTCAGTTTTCAGAATGCTTTTTGCGAATAATAAAAGTGAGTTATATCAGACCAGCATTCAAAGTGATATGACATGTTATTATCTGAAATTATCCGTAAAACGTCATAAAAACAGTAGGGTGAAAAACAACCAAACCAGGTGGGCCTGACATTCAAATGACCCAGAGCTACTGAACTAGCCTGGACGAGAAAAACTTACACTAAAATGACAACCGCCTATTTTGAAGTCATGCATATTTATTACAGTGAAAAATGCCATTCTTACATTATTCATAATCATTACTCAACAACCAAACTGGTCCCATAAGAATGCTGTGTTGACTGAAGTTCTTAAGTTTTGGTTGGTCAGCGGAGTAGAAAGGTAGACGGACTCCTGGCCAACTCCTAGTCAACTTGGCCGAGTCGACCATGTGTTTACAGGGCACTTGGATCAATCTACATTCCTACTGAATAATTTTCTAACTGAGGTCAGGTTGCTGACCCAGTGGACCAAATACTGATATGTTACGTGACAGGCTGGATTTTTGAAGATTGAGCTAGATAATCTTATGTTCGTTGTCCGTTAGGAAAAATGGCGAATTCTTCATCAACAAGAAAATCGACACGATCGCGCACGATAACTAGAAGGATTTTAAACGGCCACTGCAGATCAATTGACAATTTTAACAGATAAGCAACGTTTCGGTCCTTATTAGCTTAACTATGAATCGCAAAAGCAAAACTTGTACATTATGGAAGCAGAAAATGGTATTCATCTACTTAGGTCTTCACTATACGATAGAATTGACCGATTTCGACCGGCAAATTGGTTTGACATGCATTTGTATCTTATTGTTTCCCTGGATATATATTTTAAACACTGCAGGAGAAGCAGAAAAGATCTGTTCACGGTTCGTGGAATAAAAATGGTTATTGACTAACAGTTACGGTTGCTCAAAATTTCCCAAACGAGAGAAAGCAAAATCCTCCAAGCAAATGCAGCTTCTGAGAGAAGTCTGAGAGTAGTCCAAGTTCTCAAGTATTCTTGGCTGATGCGTGCGCAGCACTGCAGGTACTATACTGTACAATAGACCGCCTGAGGTATTGACAGTTTGTAAGGATCTGGAGATGGTACCGGACATCCTGCTGTACGATTTGTAAAATTCTCCAATTTTTAGTTCACATTGCATATAGGACCGTAAGGATCTTTGCCTGCTGTGTGTTTGCTGCATGAGACCGTTTTTCTGTTTGCAGGCTTGTCGGTCTATGCGTGCCGATGGCGTGACATACACTTTCATCTTGCCCGCGCGCTCGACGGCCAGATTGTGAACTTCCCTAGAACCTTCCACGTATTGATGTCGTTAAGCTTTGGTCAGTACTTACTTTAAATGTCGTGTAGTATGCGTTGAGCCTCTCTGCGATTCATCGTACTTTTATTTCGCGTTTGGTATTTGTTGCGTATACCTGATAACTGTTAGCCAAATGCATGTCCGCATCGAAATATCCTTTAGGCCTGTTTTCGGAAATCTCGTGACGATCGGTTCCAGTGTGCAATCCACTTTGATGGTTTTTCCAGTTGCCTAATGCAGCTCACAGTGGAAACCATTTCAGGTTCGAAAACTTCAAAGTTGAACTAAGACAGATTATGTTACAACTCCCGATGAGCCGAGATAATCCGTCAGACGACTAACACATATGAATCATACAGACGAAACATCACAGCAATAAGTTTCATTGGACACCGATTAACCTCAGCCTGTTAATCGTCTTCATTGTCTCCATTTTAAACAGCATTATCCGGTGCCGTTTGCACAAAACCCTCATTTTCCAAGTTACCTTGGCCGGCTGTGGAGGATAGATCAGTGGCGCTGAAGCCAAATTGTATGAGTTTTCGGAGGCATTCAATTGTGAATAAAGATTAAAGATTACGGACATTATGTGAAACTTAGATTGCAAAACTCTTCTACCTACCAAGGGATTTAATGAAATATTGAAGTAAATGATGCTGCAAGAACAGCTTACATTATGCCAACACTGTGTTGACCAGAGGCATTTTGGGTGTAACATATTGCATTAAGGCTCTTTACAGTTGGATAATAAAGGTGCGTCGCATCGTCCTCAGATTTGAAATCATAGAATGTGGTAACAGTTTCCCGTAAGACATTAACGCTACACTTCTATTGACCAGATAACGCCCTGGTTTGAAGGCACGTGATTATGAGATGACGCCACACAGTGTTTTGAATTACTGCACAAAGTACTACTAGGCAGTTAAAAATTCGGTCAATAATGTTTTGACTTTCCTGTCACAGCAATCAAAGTAATTGTAGTGACTGTAACTCATAACTGTAACTTGCGGTTGAAACCAGCAAGCGTGCACAGGTTGAATTTGAATCGTGTAACGGAGCGTGCTGCTGTGTTGTCGGCGCCGTTTTAGTTATCGTTTGTGTAAGTCGTGTGCATGGCTTACTGGGCCTTTGGCTCATGTTTGTTTTCTTGTTGTTTCCTTTTACAGGACTTGTTGGAACCCCCACTTCGGAAGAACACCGTCCCATGGTGTCTCCACGTTGCCCCACATTTGGTCCGCAGGTGTGCCGGACAGTCACAGTGTAAACAGCCGGCTTGCATGTTACATAACCACACATTGTGTACTCTCGCTGTTATCATACATGAATAGTTACGTTACAGTGATAATAGCTACGACAATTCGTAAAACACAAGCCAGCTCTTTTCAGTGTAAATGTTAGTTACACTTATGGACCAACTTCAGGGCAACGTGAAGACACCTCAGGACAGCATTCCTCTGATTTAGGGGTTCTAACAATAATCCTGCAAAACGAAACAATACAAACAAAAACGAGCCAAAAGCCCAGTAAGCCGAGCACAAAACTTACACAGAAGGAAACTGAAATGTCGCCAACAGCACAGCCGTACGCTTCGGTACACAATTCAAAATCAACCTGTGCGCGCTTGCTAGTTTCGACCGCACGTTACACAACTCCCCTCGTGGTTGAGCATCATCCCCGGTGTAAATGGCCATTCGGGCGCGCAAAGTTATTTCTCAATTTTTCCGTAAAATATTATAGTGCATTGTTCAGGAAAAATATATAGATTTTATCGAATATTATAGTTATGTCGCAATGATAAAATCGTCATACCTAAGGATTGTTCACATTCGCACATTTATTAAGGAAAATGTTTTACTACTTTCCGATAAAGACATCATGTTGGCTTTCAAACCGGTTCTGCGTTCTGAAAATACTTCCGTTGAAATTTTCATGGTAGAATACATACTTTCATCTTGCACAAACCCCTAATTTCGCGTGATTTGAGAAATATAAACGAACGTGTAATTTCCAACCATATTACGTTTACACTGTATTTCATACTGAATATCGAAGTAAATTCCAATGAAAGGTATACCATCAGGTTTGTGAGTTAGTTATCTATCTGACTCGTATGTTCAGTCTGTTTTAATGTCAGCATTCCAGGCAGAAACCAGTCGAAGTAATGTCATTCCTAAAAACGATTGCACCTGACGCTGTCAAGTGGTTGTTCCTGTTAATGGTCCGTATGGGACGTTTTTATACTTTGCATCGTTCAGGATACCTCTCAATAGAACAAGGCCGAGAGGAAGTAAGAACTGTCTGCATTCCGTTGCCTTCCACTGTTTGAAGTCAAGTATTCCACGGCATTTGCGGGGAAAATCACAAGTCCGCCGTCTTTGACGTTCAAGCATTCTGGTACTTTTTCGGTTGATCATTTGGGGACTTATGCGAGCGTTCAGAGAAAGGGACCTAGAGATCCAGTTGCTGATCAACCGACGGACCGCGCCTAAGCACAGGGAATGCGTGTAGTCTATGGTAAAGCAGCGTGCCATATCAGTAGGGAGGGAAGCGAACGAAGAGGGGATCGCTGGGAGTGAGGCGCGGAAAGTAGCATCGGTTCTTGCGGAAGCGCAGTTTAGATTGAACGTAACCTTGCCATCGGAATACAACCCTTTCTGGTTGCATTTATCACATCCGTAATAAGCACCATGGCTGCGTATTCGCTTAACAAACGCACGAGCTGGTCGATCGCAGATGACAGCCTTAAAGTCAATGCCCACATTGACCCTCAGCAAGCAGTATGCCGGACGATAACACGTCAAGCAGTTCACTGATTGCGTCATAGAGGTAACAGTTAACGTCTTCTGGTTTACTGTTTCCACCATAGATGCTAACAATGAAAGGCTGGGACACAAATGGCCCGCATAATCGGCATGAGATAGGCCACAAAGTGTACCTTCCCGATTTAGTCAGTGATACTCCATCAATATTCAGGCGTACTACAATGTTATCGACATCACGCACCTTGCGATATGTTAACACTTGTGTAATGCCATTAACCAGTCCAAAATGTGCATATTCACCAGGATACATATCATGTATCAACGACGTCCTTGGAGTTTCCATGAGTGTTCTTGCATCTGACGGCAGTTAGGGCAGTCGTTCTCTCAGAATTTGTAATAGCCGACTGACATGAACTCTGGGAGTCCTACTTGAAACAACCCAATCTCGAATCCGGTCGATAAGGTTGTTTGACAACATATATTCCTCATCCTCACCATCGGGGGCTTGTTGTAACAATTCAGACTGATCTCCTGCCTGTTTCGGAACATCTAACATTGTCAGTTATATAAAGGAAGCATTTACAAGCGCCTTCTGTCAAACTGGGTGCATGGCACTCAGTAAACTCTTGTCCAGCGGTGGAAGTGCTGGCATGGAAACGATCCATTACACGGCGAACACGATTATAATTAGTGGATCGACTGACTGATAATTCCATACGCCTCTGAGAGCAAAATGCATTAGTTAATATAAACTTACGTTAACTTGCGACTGCTCGTGGTCAGACATCTTTCAATAGGACAACAAAATGGCATCGAGCGCACAAATCTCACGACGGGAACCAAATCAAAATTGAAGATGGCGAAACTGAACGCGTTGTGTATTACAATTCAGCTGAACAAAACACACCTATATGTACAATGGAGAGTTTCTCATGTGTAAGAAATTTCCCTTGGGATAGTTATACAATGGCGTTTATTTAGGCAGATTATGATGTCGAAACGTTCCTATCAGCATTTTCTTAACCTCCATTCACGTTGACTTCTCATTGGCCATAAAAACGCGGACGTAATTTATCCCAAGATTGGCGTAATTCATCCCTAAATGTCACACCAATCAAATGCCGAGCGTAATTCATCCCGAATCTGCCGTAATTCATCCATGATTTATCCCTAACGCGTGCTAACAGGACAGGGTATTTTCTTGGTTATGTTCGCCGTGCTTTGCCATTGGTTAACGAATCATTCTGTACGCTGGAGTGAAGACGAGGTAACCTGCGAAACGAGCGACATCAAGGAACACTTTCCGGTTGAAAGCTTACAGCAGTTCCGTGCGTTTGTCCTAGATTAGGACTCCATGCTTAGACACTTATAGCTGCTCGTTCCATTTTTCCTACCTTACGAGTTATGTCAAACTGTACTCCATACCGAAACACTTGGGTGGACGAGTGAAGTCACTGAGGACGAAAACATGGGGATATAAGCGTGTACTGTGTACATGATGACTTTGGAAAAAGGTACAAATCACCCCCGCCATTCTTCAGCACAGAATGTAGCCTTTCTTTTTCAAGTGTCTCGTGTGTCCTCCCAGATGATTGAAGTCGTGTATCAGAAGACACCTTCATCATCGTGTTGTTCAACGTGTGTGATATCTGCAAAAAAACTATGTATGCATATATAAATATAAGATACTCCCTCCAGGTTACGTTGATTCGCGCTTTCTTCGACCCGTGTGCAAACGGTACACTGTCAGCGGACTGGCGGGATGCAAACAACGGGTGAAGTAGAGGCGACTGAAAAAATAGGCATTCGAAATGTCCACTTACCAGGTGGTTGGTGTTGAAACCTGCTCACCACAGAATGGACATTCGTTTGTATCTGACATTCGGACAGACTGAGGGTGAAGAATCAGCCGATCGGCATCACTGCAATAGCTGTCCATCATCGCTATCCTGTTTTTTGTTTCTTCAACCACCTCGGCTGCATACTGCTTGTAGTTGAGCCAGTGAGGAAGTCGTACAATCATCACAGTCAGCCTTAGCACGTTCCATTATGCAAATATGAGTTTTGGAACTGTTTTACACATACCGCAGGCGGGCTGGTGAAATCTCTGGGTCGCTGGACAGCTCCTCCCCAGGAGGGTACTATGACAACAATCCTTCGATCCTGATGAGCATAACTGGGGCCAGCCACTCTTGATCTGATCTTGTTCATGGCAATACCAGCTGATATCCAATCAACCCGCGATTGGTACGACAATCCCCAGACGCCGCAGATGAAGCAGCACTAATGCCCGCAGTTCCTAGCGAGCTCCCACTCCAGTACACTCCCTTGAAGGTGCCGAAACAACCACAAAAATGTGAATGTTTGGGTTGGGATGTCCATTGAACGTTCGCGAACGACATCGAATACGGGGTCGGAGATGGTCGCGATCGGTTGTGACCCATGCGTCATGCCGGCGTCGGACAAAACATGCGACAAAAGATGAAACGAAATCGGCCGAGTATGGGTACAACGATAAACGACGTACTCAACCAAATTACGCAACAATAAACGAACGTTTGATTAAACGACATGGACAAAAACACCCAATTATTTGATTTTGGAACCGTTTTTGATGATTCTTTTGTTTTGCGATTGTTGGTGCATGCTATCTTACCGCTCTACTATACGCTTCGGCCAGTGCACTTTGCGTCCAGAACGAGTGGTGACTGATGACGGGGGTGTATGTGTCAGGTGTTCCAGGATCGGCTCATCCGCGCTGCTGATGAGAGAGTCAGCAAGCGTGGGCTGGGTGGCGGACGAGGAGGAACTCGACTGCGAGGACGTGCCAGGTAAGTCATAGCGGGCGGGCTTGAGGCGGCCGATAGAGACGGTTTCTCGTTTACCTAAGCGATCTGTAATATACACCCGGTCCTTTCTCTGCAGCGCCCTGAAATGTCCTTCGTATGGACGTTCGAGTCGATGTCGGTCTTCGCGTTTCGATTGCCTATAGGACCTTCTGCGGAAGGGAAAACCAACAATTTGTTGTCGGTGATAATCACAAACTGGTTTCCATCGAGCACATGTCGGAAGTGACGAACGGCCGAGTAAATTGCTAACAGTTCACTACCAAACGTGCTATACCTCGTTTGAGCTGGTAGTTGACTTGTGGAAACGAAGGCGAGTGGTTTCAGAATCAATCGGCGAACTGTTGACACAGGGCGCCAATTGGGTTGTCTGACGAGTCAACAGCTATACTTATTTCTGCGGCCGAATTGAAGTGAAGTAACATGACGGCGGTAGCTGATGCCTCCTTAATTCGATCGAACCATTCGATGGCTGTCGCTGATAACTCTACGTCTCCGTTGATACGGCTGCGGGGTGAGTCGGTTACGAGCTGCATACGTTGAGCACACTGAGGAATAAATCGTCTGTAACAGTTAACCATTCCGTTGAATCGAAAGATGGCGGCGAGAGTTGTAGGACGGGGAAAGTGGCGGATTGTTTTTACCTTATCGATCAACCGTTTAATTCCGTGTTGATCAACGTGGTGTCCTAGGAACTCTATTGCAGACTGGCCAAAAGCGCATTTGTCCGCATCAATCGTTATCCCGAAAGTTGCTAACCATGGCATGCAGACAAACAATCGGACAATATGAATCATGCGGACTTTCTTAATAGCCTAAGTACAATATGCAAATATTAGTTTTGGAACTATTTTACACATCATACCGCAGGCGGGCCGGTGAAATCTTCAGGTCGCTACATTGTATTTTGACGAATATGACGGACGAATTTTACCCACTTACATGTTTATGTACGACATAACGTATATGAAAGAAACACAACGGGATGTCGTTGCGAAACACCACATGTTGACATCACTTGCGCAGCCACCCTATTCATGACGAGCCCCTTCATCGTAATCAGCTCCCCCATCATTTCTCGAAAAATTTCGAAGTCTACGTAGTGAAGCATAATTCTCACAACGAATGTACCCATACATCACTGGTCGGCCATGTCCCATATAAACTGTTACGAGAGACTGATATAACTTCCAGCCTGGAAAGTATAAGGGAATGTACAGTGAAATACCTGCGCCTGTTTATCCCGTCGGTGGCATCTAAATTCATAACATGCGAGAAACCTCGGACTAGTTCAGGTTGCGTTCGCTGGGCAATGCAGATATGCCTTTATCCGTTGCCTTCATTCCGAACGGTGCGCACCATACCTATCGCACTAATCACCGGCAGCACTTCTTCAGCGTTCTCTAATGTTCCGTGACCAATCTAATACGACAAACTCACTTGACATTGCAGGCTTTAACTTGTGGCGGTTGTTTTCAACGTCAGTGATTGTGAAAAACATCCCGTAAACATCCGCATTATAACGCTGGACTGTACCAGAACAGATGCATTCGTTCAATTTACTGACGGTCAGTCCACAATTCTTCCGTTGGAATCCACCGTATAGACAAAAGAGCTCCCCCGTATAGACAAAAAAGCGTTTCAAACGCTGTACGGGGTTTATATAAGACCACTCCTCGAGTATGCAAATCAGGTCGTGTATACCGGCCTGGAGAAAGACATCTTATCTATTGAGC
>LUCH01001102.1:106535-132555 GCA_013368495.1 Paragonimus heterotremus
GGGATGGGCCATGGAAGGCCCGTAATGTATGGTTACGTTCGGAGTGAAAAGTATGCTTCTCTCCGACGCCCGCCCGACGCTGAGCAAGAAAAACCGACTGGATCCGGGACCCTTGGGCCTCTGCCTCGAACCCGTGTATCAATCGCTGAATCGCTGAATCCATATGGTAGAAGAAAGAGCTAACAACTGAGCACGTATCTCGTTGGACCACGTGGAATCGTGATCAGTAGCATGGGTCGCGAGAGCTGATCTGTTAAAACCAACAACAGGCAACCCACTAGACATCCCACAACCCTGTATACACTCCTACGCCTTTTATACTTCGTACAACGACAATAAATCTGCATGGTTTCAGGAACCTTTGTCACGCTACCCCATTGTACTTCAAAGCAGTTTTCGACCTACGGCTTGTCCCACGAATGTGAATGACGCCCACCCCATCCACCCTACTAACACCCGTGGTGGGTTGGCGTTGGGTTCCGGGTATTTTCGCTGTGGGGTGACACTGGGTTATTGAGTTGTATCGCAGTTCTATGGTTTTTCGTTCATATATTCGTCTGTGAGTAATGAAACACTCTTATATGTGGTTTATCTTCTTTCGCATTACCCGCTTGCTTTTTCCCGACGCATTTCATACTTTTCCGAATTATGTACCCCTGTGTTTATGTGTGCTAACCATAACGTAATTGTGAAGGTCACCGATGACGATCCTACCGTCTCCTTCCCGAACAATCTTGCGTTCAGTAGTTTCTAACCGCAATTACAACGGAATCGTTGTAGAACATGTTGAAACATGCATTCGTATCGAGATGGACAGTAAACCGGCTCATTCGTAAACGTCTCCTTAGTTTTGTTTCCACTGGTTGTCGGTGGATGTCATCAAGATCAGTAACTTCTGTGATTCAACCAGTAGCACCGTACTCCGAATTGCCTCTGGTAGATGCCATACGGGACTCTCCTATTTACCGTGGGTTTACATTCCGCTCATTTATTTTACGCCAAATGTGATTTCAAATGACATCAAATTCTGCAACTTAAGAGCAATGGATACTTAAAAGAAAAACATTTGTGATATTGGTGGTAGTTCGCGCAGCTGGGTTCTTCAAACCAACGTCTCTATGGACGCGTTGAAGTTACTGTTGAATGTGCTCCGTCCCCAACTTGCAAGCTTACCCAGGAATCCACGAACATCGTTGAAGTCACCCCGAACGGTGGTACTGCGGGCTGTTGAGCTTGGGAAATATCTTCACTTTGGAGTGAAAATATCTTTAGATGGTATATCTGATCTGATGACGGGTCCTTCGAAGTTGGTTGTTCCACTCGACATGGATGGATTAAGTGTGTTTAAGTCCTCGAACTATATCGTGTGGCCTACTTTTTGCTGCGTTATTGATCCAACTTTGACTTCCCCATCCATTGTTGACATTTTCGGTGGATCCGGCAAGCCCTCGTACATAGAGGAGTTTTTGCTAGACGTTATTTAATAACGGAATGGGTTGTTAACTAATGACTTCAGGCTGAACAACTGTGGTTTCCATGTACAACTCTCTATTGTCTCTATTATTTGTGATAAACCAGCCAGGTCTTTTGTAAAACAATCCGTCAGTCACGGTGGATTTTACGGCTGTGATAAATTACTTTCACTTTTTAGTGTTTTTAGTACAGTTACATTAGGTTTCCACGATAAAAGAGCGACGATAGGGCGTAGTTTTTGTGCGATGGGGTGAGGGTGGCTTGTGGTGGGGTAAAAGTGGGCTGGCGGTGTGGTCATGGTGGGTTGACGATGGGGTGAGCGACTATTTGGTGGTTTCGGGATGGTGCAGCGGTGGTGCTGGCGGTGGGGTGGGAGGCTGCGTACCCCACTGTCACCCCACTTATGAAACGGCGGGTTGACGGAGTGTTCTGGGTGCAGACCCCACCGTCACCCCACCGTGAGCATTACCTCCAACCCTCCGCCACCCCATTGGATGGTGGGGCGCCCCACCGCCAACCCACCATGACCCCACCAAGTTGCTGGAGTGACGGGCGGATGTGCTGGTAGGGCACGTACCTCTGAAGGCACTCTTGGAACTGGGAGAAAGTGTGTACTTCACCAGCCTCAAACATTGCCTTGAAAGTCGCAAATAAGTGAAAATTAAATATTAATCAAATGAAAAAATGAAACTTTGAATACGAAATAGCTCCAGTAACCCTGTGCTACCATTGCCATACGCGAACATCCACAACAGAACACTGACCGAATTTCGAAAAAGACTCGCGATAAGGTCGAATTCAGTTAACGGGTAGTTAAAACAAATGAGTCCGTAACATAGATTTCGGCGATTTCATTTTCTCCATCAAGTACCTGAGCTAACAAGGCGGTTTTTCCGTAAAAATAATTTTCCTAAACACTGCAGCTGAGGAAACCATGGCCAACAACGAGCATTCAAGGCTACTGTCCCCTCTATATATGCAGTTGAAAAGGCAGCTGCTGTACTGGTGATTGCAGTACCATGAAGATCAAGCGCAATGTATTTATTCAGAGTCTGAAGTTCCAACTTCATTTCGGACAGAGTCCGTTGGTACTCCACCATTCCACTTTCCCTGGAATAAATGGAAGGACACGGAGCTAAGAAGGGTTCTGCATTTGTTTCGCAATGCTCGTTCCGAGGTTCGTACACCCAAGGTTTCCCCAGCCTTGTATTAACGCGGAACGGAAGCCACAGTGAGAAGACGGTGAATCTGCAAACAAACTTCATTTATTTAATTACTGACCGTTCACAAGCGGACCTCAACGCAGCGATTAAGGGCACTGGGGAACTGGACGTGAGAGAACCTTCAGCACAACCCCACGGCAGCCGCCAGAGAGGATGAATGTCAACGGAAATTTCAGTTGACCCTCAGAATTCTAACAGGTGTCAGCCTAGTTGGGCGGCGTTCCCAACGGCAGTAGCTAACACATTGTTATCCTAGTGAATGTAGTCTACAATATTTGAGATGGCTCAGATGCATTGTACAGCTACCAGTAAAACTGCGATACCTACGCCAACATACTAACTTTGATGCTAGTGGTTTGTAGTAAATTTACCTTCACGAGGTAATGTGAACCGGCGCGGTGGTACTGGCAAGGCAACTCTCACGTCGCAGGGATTTTAGGATTTTGGGGACGTCAAGGGTGATCTCACACATTTGTAGTCGCAGGTATTCTTCATCGCTCCATATTCGTAACGCGAGCGCGACAAGTCATTGGTAAACCGGCGCCCTGGCGGTTGTTGGCCCTGCAGCTCCTGTAGATAAAATTTAGAGTTCGAGCAGTAAACTGTTGGTAATGGTCATGTTGCGACCAGTGCATATGTAAAGACACCATTTCTGGTAGTTGCAGTATTACATACGGTTTTGTACGGACATATCGGGCGCGTAACAGTCGAAAATTCCCAATGCCTCAGTCGGTGTTTTCTGAGTACCGTCATGCTGGATTTGATTCGAATCACTCTCAGCAGGGCCAGGCAGTATGCAAAATGAAACAGACACAGATGAGTTGTTAACCCAGAATTTCAATATGCAACGAATTGGTATGTTATTGGTTAACAGATAACGGTAATTGTGTGTAATGTTCGATGCTGGTGGCACCATCAGAACAAAAAATGTAAGTAAACAATTACGGCGAGAAAATTTGATACAGATTTCGAATTACCCGCCCCTGACATAATCCAAAAGATAAACAAAAATTATATGGAAGTCGAAATATTTTTCATTGAGAGACGTAACATTCAAAATCGTGCCCAAATAATGGATGCTAGCCGCATTATTGCGCGCAGGCAGTTATTTGTTTGAGTTCTTCACGTTTTAATATAGTTGCACGTAAGCTGCAGGTTTTTAAAAAGACTACCTGATACCACATGCCTGGGATAAAAGGTTAGTACTCTTCTAACAGCGATGTAGAAAAGAGAATTAAAGACTGACCTAGAAAATGTTTGCGAATTCAGCGTACTTTGTTGATAAGTTGCTCAGTGGTTGCACCATTTTTGAGTGATCGCCACAATGAGTTCATGAATATAATTAATTGTCGACAGCTGACATAAGTGACTGGTCCTTAACAACAGGGATCTGACTTGGTTTCGTCTGCACACGTCAGCCGAATACGTATATATCATACTGACGTATACGTTGACCCAGCAACAATGTCTTTTTTTGAAAGTATCTCGTGTACCTTTAACTTCGAATAAACCTCCTCAACTTAACTGTAAAGTGTTTTGAATTGTAAAGCTGAACGGCCCGCTAGGCACTGACGTCTACATATCTGTAATCGGCTGTGTTGTGAGTATACTTTTAACCACATTGCGTGACAAATATTTTCCATGAATTGAAGTGAAGTTGAACGAATGCGTCGAAGACATACAAAATATGGGTACAAATCGAATTTACTTAGTAATTCGGTTTGGATACTCTCATCGAATGATATAAATGACGAAATTTTCCGCAAGTCGCCAAGTGATTAATAACTATTCTGTTCAGATTTATAGTTAACTACCTTGTTTAATATGGGGTTA
Source organism: Paragonimus heterotremus (assembly GCA_013368495.1). Classification (NCBI taxonomy): domain Eukaryota; kingdom Metazoa; phylum Platyhelminthes; class Trematoda; order Plagiorchiida; family Troglotrematidae; genus Paragonimus; species Paragonimus heterotremus. The sequence goes on from LUCH01001102.1 coordinate 111,065, forward strand.
CTGTGGAAAATGTAGTGCGAAAACCAACTGCTCGTTTGTGCTTGTCTAGTGATACACGCTCCGTTTCCTGTTATCCTCGTGATCTTATCTTCGTATTGTAGCGACCCTATTCATTATTGTCAACTATGTTAGAGCCACTAGTTCCATTTGTACTCTTTCTGTTTCCTACTTTTGTATGTACTTAAACATTTGTTTGAACATGTAGAGATACCGACAATTACCCTGCGCATTCGGAAGTACGACCCCAATGCGTGCTTGCCTGTCGCTGCGCTCTGTTATCGTTTCGTCTTGGTCTACCCGTTGCGTTATTCTCAACCGGTCGTCTTCGGTTCGCTCGATCCTACATTATGTATGCTGTCAGTATAGGCTAATCGGATGGATAGTCCATTGATTGGGCATATTTGACCTAACGTCGAACATATGTGAATAAATTATTGGAAAAATTTACGGAATATTCTAGTTGATGGGCCGTGTTCTTCGTCTCAGAGAAAGAGGTGTTCTTGATACGAAGCCCCGTCTTGCATGATTCATAGAAGTCGCCCAAACTTATAATACAACTGCTAATGAACGCTGTTAACTAATATTTAAACAAGAACTTCACACAAAACGGATTTTAAAAAATTACAACGAAATTGAAATTTTAGCTAGCCATGTACACAGTTAGTAGTAGAAATTTATGTGGCACTTACCTACTAGCCGTTTAGTGTGTCCGTTCGTGAAGTAATCAGACTGTGGTTCCAACCATCTTCAAGCCTATCGCCTGTGTAGAGCTTGAATAAACTTGTTCACCTTCAGCTCTGTTCGACGATATTAAGGCTAATCAACTCCAACCTTGTTTGAGATCAACTGAAACCATACCGATACGAATAAGAAAGATGTGGGTGTCCCCCCACTGAGAATACTCGAAATCATGCAGATCGATAGCGTGTTTTATCTTCAAGTGCCCTAATGACCGCAATGGGAACAATCTTGAAAATTAAGAATAAATAAAATTCTCATAGGACAAGGATTTCCTGCCTGTAACCACCTACGCGATGGAAGGAAGGGACACCAAATTTTCATCAATCTTATCTGGCCGGACCACGTAACAACAGGCGTACAAGGAAAGCGAGCAGGACCATGCGGTTACAAACAGGATCCCTAAAGAATTACGATTGTTGATATTTACACGTTCGCCGTGTACATCAGTGGCTAATAATAATTCCCTTCGGAACGTTTCATTGCGCATGACCGGTTAGTTCTGTGTGTACAACCATCAACCACCACTGATGATCCGCGAACCTTTAGCTGGAGAGTACAATAGCTGCTGATTGATCCCTTCTGATGTGTTTCTTCCAATCTCACGAACTGGACGTAAGATGGCTAAATGTTTACATATTATCAGACGATACCATTGGATAAGTATCAGTATGTAATCTTTTTGGTACCCCAAAGTTTTCATTCTTTTTAAGTGCATTTCTGTGTATCTCTGACCGCTGATTGTGTTCATAACGTTTTTGTACCATAACTGCGTGTAGGTGTCCATGGGCTTGATAGCCAGAAGATTGCCTTCCGAAAGTTAAGAGAATCAGCGGTGAAGGATTATTTGCAAACCGTCCCACCCCGAAGATCAATAAGGTTGGCCACTCGGTGATTTGTGTTAAAGGTTTTAATCCTCCCAACTGAACGTCTTGCATACTGTGACAGCATTCTATCACGCATCGGAGCTCGTAAGTTTATTCTTGGCATTAGCCGCCTAGTATTGACCCACAAAGTGTTTTACTTAAAAGTTATCATACGTGTTACGCAATCTAAACCGCTGAGCAGAAGTTGCCGCCACAGTATTTGGCTTACTATTCTTCCAAATACTGGCCCTATCCTGTTACTTTGACGTGGTGGTCAGTTTTGTGCACTGCATGGCTATGAAAGGCTATGCTCACCAGCACTTCGAACTTACTACATGCAACCTTATCAGACTGGCCAAACAGGAGCAGTCGACAAACAGTTACACTTCTCAAGTTCTGTGTTACATTGCTGACCGAGTACTTGTGCTTAAGTTGTAAGACATGATTCTACGAGCACACAGCATATAGTCGTGGCAGTATCATCTTCCCAATCATGAAAAAGGGGGTTAGAAAAGGTATCCTTAAACAAGGAGCATTCTGATTGACTAACGGTTGACAGTAACTATTGATGAACTAACCAATATGGCTGAAAAAAATCCGGTATGACCCAAAAACCTAGTTTAGCTCCGAGCAAATCCACTGTTCACAGTGGTGGTCAGACTTAGATATCAATGTCTTATTGACGGCCCCCTCGGCCTAGGCAAGCTTCTCATTGCTCAGTGAAACAGAGTCTTGAGTCATTGCATGTGGGTAGAATCCCTCAAGAAAACTTTTCATTCTGTCGTTTCACAGGCCACACGTTCGAGTCAGAGACTCCACCGGTTTCGGGCTTGTTTGAACGCGTCAAGTAAAAGTAGTCAGAATGGGGAACCGATTTTCTGTTCAGATTATTTCCACCTGACGAGTCCAGACAAGGAGGAAACCAGTCATGGAGTGTCGGATTAAGGGTGAACATCGTGTAGTGTTACAGACACTGTTTTTCTCCCTTGTGGCCTTAACCAGTGCAGACTGACAATCCAAGGTGGACTGTGTTCAGTCCTGCTAACTAAGTGAAAACAAGCCATAAATCACTTTTAAAGAACAGTTTAGGTGGTTTCGACCGAACCGTTTAAATAACGAAGTAGTCAATTATTGCCTTCCAGACGGCCCTCCGTCGGAAATGGAAGTAGCCCAAGAGCTTAAGTTATTTACCTAGGCAAAATCTCATGTCTCCTGTTTTCAAAAGTGTTGGGAAGTGGGTGTTGTCGGAAGTGACAGAACGTTTTCAGACGATTGACGAAACTGAAGAGGTACCCCGTAACTAGTGTTCGTCAACGTTAGTTCCCGTTTTCTAGACGAGGGTCCGAAGTCTGTATGACAACCACACGGACAGCATCTGTCTAGTGTCCGTTGCGTTCACTCAACTCACTGACCCTATATTACGTTGACCGATTGAGCCGAGGGAAAGTTCAATACTTAGTGGACAAGTAAGACGTCGGTTCAGCCGCGGGTGGGTTGTTGACCTTTTTACCTTGCGATGGGTCTTTGCACATCGGCATTCTTACATGCAGTCTGCGATCTTTTTATAACTAACGGCTGCTTTTAGTTTGGTTGCTCGCGAATCCCTCTGGAATTACGTTCTTTGCAAAGGATTTCCAGGAAAGCACGCAAATCTTTTGAGATCACTGTATACTTACTCCGCAAGCAAGGTGAGAGTTTATGGACATTTATCCCGGGCGTCTGTTGCCTCTAGTGGTGTTTGTTTGGGTTGTCCGACCTTCTTGTTTAATCTCGTCATGGGCGACAGTTTGGATGTGTGCCTGAGGAACTCAATTATTTCAAGTTGAACATCACCCACAATTGACCGCAGCTGTCGCATTCCCATAGACTTTCAAGTCGGCCCGTTTCGAAAAGAAGCTCTAGACTCGAGTTTCGCTCTCATTAGAGCTCGTCAGTAGTGCATATCATCACCACTGCGGGAACGTGAACCACGGACACGCTGTTCATGAGGCAACCGTGTCTACCACTGCGCCATTGACCTCACGTTAGGCACGACCGGATTATCATATGTGAACACTCAACCACTTTTGTGAGTAATGATCAGGTTGCCCGTAATCAATAATTAAATATCGCTCAACAAGTCAATGATTTCTGTGATTTCAACTTGGAGAGAAGTCTTGTCGAGGGGTCATCGATTGGAGTTAACAGACAGAAACCGTGTCTCCTCTCGAGGCGATTGGGCAACCTGTTCATTACTCACAAGCGAAAGTGGTTGAGTGTTCACATATGATAATCCGGTCGTGCCTAACGTGAGGTCAATGGTGCAGTGGTAAACACGGTTGCCTCATGAACAGCGTGTCCGTAGTTCAAGTCCCGGCAGTGGCGATGATATGCACTACTGACGAGCTCTGATGAGAGCGAAACTCAAGTCTAGTGCTCCTTTTCGAAACGGGCCGACTTGAAAGTCTATGGGAATGCGACAGCTGCGGTCAATTATGGGTGAAGTTTAACTTGAAATAAACCAAATCCCCTACTACTCACCAGAACTCAATTATCTTGATTTTGAGCGTCTACTTTGCGTCAGGTTGACCGATCTCGGATATGCGATTGACATTTTCATGGTTAGCTCCTCCTCCAAAAACATGCAGATCATGTTGAATAGGGTGATTGACCGGACATTGTGATAAGAAGTGCGCAGTGCACCTTCAAATCGCTGCTTCAAGACCATAGCATTCCATCATCATCATCATCATCATCATAACAGCCGTAAGCTTGACCACAAAATACTGTAGCATTTCATATGCAACGTTTACCATTGCAAGCGAACCACTTCAGCGTGTGGACACACCTATTCGGGTAACACTAATTCGTCAGCTTGTACTATTGTTGATGATATGTCAGGGTGGATGATAAAGGCACGAGTTATCTTTGCCAGCTTGCGTTATCTGTAGCGTTGATAAGACGTTCGGCTGTCATTGAAAGTAAGAACATATAACGGTTGTGTGCGTCTTGCTTTACTCTGTGGTTCTGAAACTTGGCCCCTTTGCGACTATGTCAACAAACATGCTGTATTTACCATCGTTACCTCCACCACTTGATGCACATTACTTGGACTGTTCGCGTAATCAATTCGGTCTTTCTCGGACGCGTATTGCGGGACCTTCAGGATGCACAGTCATTTGGCCAAACAAGGACAATACCAATTGCGCTGCACAGCTTTCGATGATTAATCACGTGTTATGCATACCAACTAAGCGTTTGTCGTTTAGGGCATTGTATAGTTAGACCGCCAACACTTGGGTAAAACCACGTGGTGATCAAACACAGGAGTGGCCACAAGGTAATAAGGCGCTGACTGTTGGGTTGAGTAAAGTGGATAGATGACGTCTGCCTGTCTGTGTTCCTCGTGATCGCTCACGCTGCTAGCTAGAAACGTTACCAGAGATGGCAGTGTGTCACAATCAGTGATGTACCTGCATTCATACTGTTTCTAGTTCTTTCGCTTAGCTTTCTTTTAATAATTTTTAACGTTTCTAGTAACCTTTTATTCATCCGGGGTACGCCGTCTCACTGTTGAAGCTAGTGTCGTGGTGGCGTTTATGATGATCCTCCAAATAAAATTATGTTTCCGTTAGGCTCACCAAAATGAGGTTTTCTGCTACATGAAAGGATTACAAGGAGGGGACAAACTATCAAAAGCGGTCAAATAGCTTCACAAAGAACTCGTGGATAAAACGGAACCGCCCTCTTCTTACTATAGAAAATGGCTTTTGGGAATCGTGGCTTAAAAAGTAAGAGCGGGATCTAGCTGCCACTTGCGCATAGTTACGGGTAAGTCACTCCAGAAATCCGGGGGAGAATTTGCTAGTTTTGTTGGGGTTAACGAAATAATTCAATAAAAGGTACAAGGTGTGCTCGTGTGCGCTTCAAAGGTGTGGCCGGGTTGATGCGCCGAACCCGAAACGCACAAATGGTTTTGTTTGCTTGTGGAAGTATCCGCATGAAATGGCTTTAGACCATTTTCTGTTAGAAGCATAACCATAGATCAGTGCGTCCAAATTGCGGAATTTGCTGTAGAATATTTCTGTTTTGTATATGGGTAGGATCAAAACATTTTGAGGTCCATTATGTCTTGAACAACACCAACTGGAGGAGTTGTGAACTTTTCCATTCCAGATGAGGGATAAGAACGAGAGTTCAAATCACTGAAAACTTTCGAAGCTGCAGGACCAGAACACGTCTATTTAATAGTGTTGAAAGTAACGGCCCAGGTTAACAGTGTGTCTCTTATCAAACGGTTGCAAGCTCTTGAAACATTTCCGATAGTCGCTTTTGAAACCTTCCTTAGAAATAAATTGTTTTATGGAGTTCAACGTGAATCCTTAAGAGTGCATTCGTTCCTTTTGAACTTGGTGGTCCGTCTTCGGACAAAATCAGATTCTTGTGGTAAAAGCCGGGGAGTAAACGTTCTTGGCCTTGATTTCGAGAAGGTAATTGATTCATTTACTCACCGCCCACTGTTGGTGAGAGTGCAGGCCTATGGAATTGCGACGAGGTATACGCATGATTGAAAACGTCCCGAGTAAGAGTACCTGAAACACTTCGCAGTTAGCTGTTTTCCAAACGGTGTGACTTAGGACCCAGTGTTAGGACCTCTACTCATATTCATATGGATGGGTAACCTGCCGATTGCACCAGATTTTAGATGTTTAATTACGTGTGACGTCAAACAAATATGCCAACTTCAACAAATACTCATCAACACATGAGAATACTCGCCGCAGTTAATTATTTCTTTAAGTTTGGTAAAGTGCTGTTTATGAAATGCTAGTTTGAAAGGCTTAGAGTTCTAAATGTTATTAGGAAAACTTTTTGAGGAAATCTACCTGGTTTATTGCTTGAGCTTTCTTTATTACGATCGTTCTCTCTATTGATTCAATGTGCGGCTGTAACAAACCAATCAAAGAGAGGAGTGATCATAGCTAATGGTACAGTTTCGATTCTGAATTAGAAGGTTTTGACCCCTCTGTTCTAAGCTTGTTGAACCCCTTATCCGGAATAATGGACACAAGCAGGAACATCTTACTCCGGAGCGGGCGCAGCGGCTGACAGCGCACTAGGTTTATGGCTTCCTAACTATGGGTTATAATTATCAGACATGCTCTGTTCCTTTTCACACGCGGATGACTTTTAAACATCCTGTAGAAGTGCGCGGAATGACACCAGGAACCTCGAGATTATCTGTAAAACGTTTGATGAAGGGATGGCAAAATGGCCATCTAAGAGGAAATGGCAAACAGATTATGGGATTGGGCTGTTGGATGAAGTTAATAGGGAATTTTCCTGTCAGCGTTTTGTTAACCCTCAGTATAAGCCGCCAGTCTGCCTTAAGCTCATCGGGACGGACTCCTTTTACCAATGTTTGTCAGTGTTGGTCGTCCTACCTGAGTTGATAAAAAGTAGTCCAACTTCATTTATGTTCCATTTCTTTTTGTCACTGAATATTTACTTCGACCATTTAAAGGTTCCTTCTCCTTCATATTTTTACGCCTTTCTAATGTCGTCGAGTCTGCTACTCTGTTTTGCAATATATGGTTAACCACTTTTACATCTTTAGGTGTGTGGGGATTGGAAGCCGTTTATCGCAAATGTTTTTGTAGTAACAAAATGGGTACCTTCTGAGACATTGTCTGTCGTTTTTGGCTACACTGATTGACAAGTCTGGCAAAAATTCTCGTTGGATCATAAAAAGACTGTGACGAACAGTTGTTTTTGATAAGTTATCATCAGACCAATACAATCATATAGGTCCATTGAAATCAAAACAGTATGTCAACAAGACGAAGGTGTTTAGCAGAATATCACCGGATCACGTAGAACGTTACAAAATATTGAAGCATCTATACACTAGTCACTCAGAGCAAACCATCAATGTTAACCGTGCGTAATTTGGGGTTTTACCCACCATTGCGTCACAGAACTACCTGTCAGAGTTTGGATGGGTATACAGATCGATGGTGTGACCTTTGGCCACGACAACTGCAGGGCTTGCACGATTTTTGTGTGTGGACACAAAATCCGATTGCGTAATCCAATGGCGATCGATTCAGCTTTTGCCAACATCAGTTGTCTGACTGCTTTGGGATGGTTGACCGGAATTTTGTAGACAACATAATTCTTGGATGGGGTCAATCCAGAGATCAGTATACGTTACATGTGTTTCAACCGCATCCATCAACAGCGCAGTCGTTGCATTGGGTTGACCCTACTCAAGCATTCCATGTTGTCTACAAAATTCCGGTCAACCATCCCAAAGCAGTCAGACAACTGATGTTGGCAAAAGCTGAATCGATCGCCATTGGATTACGCAATCGGATTTTGTGTCCACACACAAAAATCGTGCAAGCCCTGCAGTTGTCGTGGCCAAAGGTCACACCATCGATCTGTATACCCATCCAAACTCTGACAGGTAGTTCTGTGACGCAATGGTGGGTAAAACCCCAAATTACGCACGGTTAACATTGATGGTTTGCTCTGAGTGACTAGTGTATAGACGCTTCAATATTTTGTAACGTTCTACGTGATCCGGTGATATTCTGCTAAACACCTTCGTCTTGTTGACATACTGTTTTGATTTCAATGAACCTATATGATTGTATTGATCTGATGATGATTTATCAAAAACAGTTGTTCGTCACGGTTTTTCTTCTAACTGGCAAGTCTTGAAGTGTCATTTGAACATCATAGTTCGATTACAGTACTCCAAGTTGTGTAGGTATGATGGAATTTTACAACAGAACAACGTGAAATCACGATTGACAAATTCACCATAGATTCCCAGTCCCTTCAAGCAAATAGTTTACATTAGCAGTTCTGCTGTTTTCTAATATCAATCCTATTCAGAGAGTCGTAAATTAGATCTTGGTCTCATTTTACCCTGGGTCGAATTTAGCTTTTGGATTTGAAGCTGTAGTGGACAAGATACTTTCGTAGCCTTCATCAACAGAACGCCGTAAGCATGATTTGTGTGGAGAAACTGAATTTTGTTACAATCACCAAACTCAAAACATGGTAGGTTTTGGAAATAAAATGACTGGTTTTAGCAGTTTACGAGAACCGGGCCATCCCCCAACAAGGCTTATCCCTTGAGACGTCATTGAGTGGATCTTACTGGGGGGTTAGTTACTGATGCAGTTTAAGAAGAAGCTTAGTCAACCTGTGCACTCATATTTGTAAGTTGACTGAATGGCCGTAAAAGAGCTGTTGCATTGCTCACGCAACCAGACTTTTGCTCGACTGCACTGAAGACTGTGGTCGTGTATCAGGTGTCCGTATGCATGTTTCATAAGAATGGACCCGGTTTCTAACCAGTAGGGCATAACTTAACACACAGACTTTTGTTAAAACACAGGGAATTTTGTTCGACGGTACAGGTGACAAACGTTAGCACATACACTGCGTGCTCTCACTATCTTCGTGGATATTTTTTCGGAAATATTACCGGCTGGTCTTGTGACAGTAGCCAGACGTTTGAACCGGTTGACGCCATGAAACCGCTGGTCTGCAATAACACGAATGCAGTTAATGCTAGCCGCAATTTGTAACGACACTCTACACTTTAAACATACACAGTTTGTATACGAATTAGTCACATTAGCTACCCGGTTTAGCGTAGTGTTATTTTTTACGGAAGAACCAAGTAAAACAATGCCATCCGCATACTGAGTGATACTCAGTCTACCACTTGGCGGATGTTCTACTCCGGGATAAACGGAACCTCCGACTGTTCCTTTTGGATTATGATCCGTCACATATTTGAATAGTAAGTGGGAAACCAGACATCCTTATCGAAAGTCACTTGGATTACTGCGCTAAATAAAAGAATTACAACGAACGGAAATTCACTTTTTTGCATCCATTTGCACTGAGATCCGTTCAATATTTCGTTTCTGTGAGTAGCCGGATCAACATCTACTTATACTTTTACTGAACACATTATAACGACCTCTTAACCATGGTTACATGTGTTTGAAAGGTCGAATGTGTCGTTTAAGCCGGCCAATACTCACTGTCTTCGTCGTAAAGACCTCGATAGTCATCACTTTCAGTTTCTTGCGGTTTGTACTGACTCACGCTGCACTTTACCTCTTGTAAATTGCATCAAAAATACGTCGTGAGTAGCTACTAGATTGTCCACCTGTGCACTTAACTGTGGTGGAACAAATACATTGTCTTTCTCTCAAGCGTGTTTCTTTCTACCTCTGTTTGAACGACAGGAATTTCGAGCAGCAACACGTTTCTCTGTATTGCGTATCACTGTCGGTTACAACTATCAACTACGATTGCTAGCCCCTCGATTTTGGACACAGAACCTTAATACAGACTGCGCAGGAATGGTGCCCGAAATGTTCTAGCTAGCAGTAATTTTAGCCACGTTGTTCATCGTACATGGTTAGAATTGACAAGAATAACGTACGGTTGACACGACTAACTCATCAAACCTATTGCACAGAATACTGACTGCTTGACGTGCGTGTGTCATACTGATAAGTAGTCTATCGTGGGAGAGAGTTTAGCAGAGTGTCAATTTTTAATCAGATCTGTGGAGGAATGCCCCTTCTTGGAAGTTTCCCGTTTTTCTGTGACAGTTATATTTGGACAAACAGAGTCATAAGAGTGACCTTTGTTTGATAGACTACTACATAATAAACATTTACTTTCTGCGTAGTCCCACCTAAACTGCAGTAGCCCGGTAAAGAACGTCAGAAGTGCGGAACAAGATGACATCCATTCGGCAACACTTGAAGCCGCGCCGATCGAGACTTGTATCGAAATTGAGGGCATTTTAACGACAGTCTTAAGAAGGCAAAATAAAAGACTTCTGAAATTGGACTGTGTCGAAAGTGCTTTAAAACTTGCTAGCATCTGCCGCATACAATGGGCCGTATGACCGGAGGAGCTGACACTAATCATTTGATGAGCTTTCCGTAACAGGTGTACAAAGAGGCGCACAAACCTAGCAAGCAAGCAAAAGCTCATAGTTACATTTGGATCCTCAAAGAAGCCTTACAGCCGTTGTCCAACACAAAGGGTACCATTGCACTTCGGCATTTTACCGATGGATATTTAAACGATCCGTGTTCTTTGAGTGTTGCCTTGATGGTGCTAACTTTACACAGTTAGTACATTTAAATGATTGAAAGGAAAACAACGAGCAGCCCTGATTAATTTTGTTAACCGTGTGTGCTCATTCTCGGATTTTCCAATATACTCAACCGTTGTCCGTTCTTCCGTATAGTCTTTATATGTAAACATGAAGATTTGCAAAAATTTTCTGAATATGCATCTGGCCTATGGTGATCGGATATAGTAACTACATTTACATAGTAGATAAAGGTTTTTAACAGTCTGTCATTCTTGCCTTTTACCTGGCTCTATTCTCCCTCTTCTTAGCTTTCCGTAAGACTTTCTAAATATGACTTCAAGTTGTTCTGCTTTAATTAGCAATCATGCCGGGGTGTTTATTTATCACTCAGTCATTCATCATCATTATCACAGGTAGCAATACATCAGCGGTTCTCACTGATGATCATCTGCCACATAATCATGAGGGAAAAAACGAAACCATATACAAGAAGAGTGAAGAAGAAGGAAGGAAACGGGAAGAGACTAAACTATCAAAAGTAGTTTCGTCCATATCCTAACATTCAGCATCAAGGTGCCTACGGTCTGCGCATCTCGATGAACTGTTAAACTAAACTGGATGGTGTAATGACAACACCGATTGTGTCATTCTTACCAGGCTGATTGATAGGTGGAGGTCTGATAAGCCACAGTCTATCGGCCCTCTTTTGAGCTTTGAGCTAAAGACTTTGTTTGAGAACCCCCGTCGTTCTGTTTTTTTAAGTCTAGACGTCCTGGCAGTATCTCAGTCCACACACAACCATAAATACTCACAAAACTGTCAGTTCCACACTACATCAGCCGTCTCGCGATATAAACCGAGTCGCCCTATCTGCTACATACAGCAGGATGGAGAAACGAAAACATGCTACTGCTGAACCGTCCCCACTATCTTATCAAGTTTAATTCTCAGGTCCATCCCGACCCTCGTTTCTGTTGATTATTCTGCAGGTCCCACATCAGGTATTTATTGGTAACTGTTGATTTAAGCATAGCTCTTGTTAGTCACTTTTGAATCAACAAGAGTAGCTGTTTCCGGTGCAAAAATAAATCAGACATAACTATTCCCTACTCCTCTTCGATTGACACTTTTTACGGTAATTTCCATCATAGCATTTTTCGTGTCGTCACGGTCATATTCATATGCTGAGTTTTCGCCATCTTTGGCCAGAATACTTAAGGAAATGCCATGAATTATGATGGGTGACGTTTATCGGTCGCACTTGCCTCTTCCCTTTCTGTAGCTTGGCAGTAAGCAGTGGGGTATCTTTCACTGTTTGACTGCGGGGGCGTACCAGGAACAGAGGTGGTTGAGCCACTGTATTGGTTCTCTGGAAATTCGATGCCTTTATTTCTGATTTCGTTGTGTTATGCATCTGACAAGACTGCAGTAAAAATAGTGGTTAGCCCCCCCCCTATTAAAAGCTCTTATCTTCCATTTGTTCACATGAAAGCTACTCTCCTGGGCATGTTCTTTTGGCTTTTGATAGAAAGATGATCTATGTTAGTAGTGTATCTACGATTGCGCATACCTAAAGTAGAGTTGGGGAGTATTGGGTAATGCTACGCAGACATCACCGTCGAAAGTCTTAAATAATGTTGGCTTGCTGGCATACGTCTCATCACTGACTATAGTGAAAAGTGCCCAGCAGTAACTACGCACATCCTCCTTGTCCGTATACTGTCTACTTTCTAAATCTGAAGAAGAATTTAGTTTTATGCAGAAATATAATATGGTGAAGTCGAATCTTACGTTTCTCGTTTGCCGCGTCACTTTATAACAGCTGTAGTAAAACTGGACAGCACCCCGGATACAGGAACAACAGTGTGAAATTATCTGTTAAGTCTGCGAATCACTGCTCACTAAGTAGCCGTGGTTTGGTACGGTTTTCGTTTACTTCTTTCTAACTCTTGCGAAATTAGAATCTGTGAAGGATTAAACGGAAGTCTTCCTAACAAACGTTTACATCTCTACAACTATCTTCATCGCAATAATCTTATGTTATAACGTCGTCAATTTCACTGAGTGGCACAGGTGGCTCCATAAAAGTAGGCCTTTCTAGAACCGATAGTTGTATACATCATACAAGTAGGGGGTAACCAAGGACTAGACACGTCTACGAACACACTAAATACAATGTGATCAAGACCACAGCAACCTGACATGCTGTCTCAACCACTTGTATGCACACAACGTCAGTTGGTGAGTGTGGATAAGCATCGCTTAGCGGAAAGCCGGTATCTTCGGGTTTCAATTGCTCAGCAGTATTTTTGATGAGTTTACTAGGTAAGCTTGGTGTTGTCTTGATGTGTTTAATAATCGATGACTTTTGATTTCGAGCAGCCAGTTTACTAAGTTGAAATTGTTGCATCGTCAGTTGTTCCAGCCATTTCGGGATGTGTTCGGTCATCCACTGTGATAGTTGTCGACATCCGTCAGTGTAAATGTTACTGCAACTGCAAGCGAACTGATACACAACAAAAGAAACAGTAAGATTTGACGAACCGTTTTAACGATCATGGAAGACTGGTCCTTCAGTGATTTTAACTCTGCCTAACTGCTGTGTTTGGGCCAGAATGTAATTTAGCTTTTGCACGATACTGTTGGCTAGACAATCAGTTTTGGATGGAAAAACAGACATATTCTTTTTTTGAGCTGAAAATGTGGGTTACGTGCTCTTGCGCACTTTATTGTGTATCTCAATGAAGTTCCCATGATATTCATTTGCTTGCAGGGTTTTCCTCACAATCCCCTGTTTTGCCTGCAGTTTGTCAGGGTTCATATTCTCCTGACTCTGTGAAACAATATTTTTACCAAACCACGTTTGTATTTGTTGTATTTTGTACAGTTTCATCCATAGAAATACAACCTGACTCCTATCAAAGGAAGTGTGTAGTGTTACTTTATTGATTCATGTTTGGTTCGTTCAGATAAAGTCGACACAACTGTTGTTTGTACAAGCATTCTTCGCGTAGCCTTTTGGCAATCATACAGTTTTCGTCCTCCTAGCTTTAAGTTAAACAGTGCGACTGGGTGTTAATGGTTTTTAACAAATGAAACCTATAGTCATCCTCATCACAGACAGCAATACATCGGTGGTTCTCATTGATGTTTAACTGCTACACAACCACAAAGAAAAAAAGCAAACCCTGTATAGAAAGAGAGGAGAGAAAAAAGAGGACGGGAATGGACTCAACTACTAAAAACGGTAGCTACGTCTATTTTCAAACATACAACATAAAGGTGCCTACACTTCGCAAACAAACAGCCGAGCTGTTGGTGAACGTAAGGCGTCATCAGCAAGACACTTTCCTCACGACGTTCACCGCCCTGCATCATCAAGTGCACTCACTTCACAGACAACTCGGACAAACAACAACACTCAGGCCACTGAGCTCGGTTAGCCGCCATTTCACCTAACTTCTCCAGCCACCAACTGTGGGAGTCGCAATGGCCCCAGCTCGGGAGACGAACCCGACCTACAGTGACTAACTCCTTCGTGAACGATTTCATTTGTCACCGTAGACGCTGGTGGCCGCATCCGATTTAAAATAACTGGGGGCAAAACGTTTTCATTTAAATAGCGTGATAGATGAACTCAAGGACTGTGAATTTTTTTTTCGTTGTCTGTGGTGGGAACCTTATGATTCACCTAGTCCACTACTGGATAAATTCTGAAAGACTGTATGTTACCAGACAAAGTAACGTTAACGTTGTTGCGCTTTTCTTGCTATCCATTCGTGCAGTGAAAGACGACTAAAATGAAGTCAGGCAGCGAAACAGCGAGTGATCAGCATTGCCTATTCTTCCCTACTCAAACATGATACTCCCTCATTTAAATAAAAAGGTAATAGCCTGATATTGCACGGTATATTTTCGGACACATTTTACTGCTTCTTCGCGAGTGCATACTACAGACCATTTACACATCAGTATGAGAAAGAGAACTGGTGTTAATTCGAGGAAGATAGAGTAACCTATTGAAACATGTTCAACCAGGAGCGCCCAACATTGAGCCAACTTAATTTGGTATGTTGAATAAGGTTTAAAAATTTTTGCGCCGTGACTTTTAAGAAAACCAAGGTTTTTATGAGCGATTGTTTCAAGAAGTCACTTTTGTACAACATGATTGAGGAGAAATTTCCTAAAGACCCATCTAAATAAATGATGAACTCATCGTCCTGTCGGCTGACTGATCCAGCTAGAATCCTTATCTTGTGTTCTGAAATTTTGCGTTTCGTCCGGAAAGATTAATTCAGTTGAGATTCAGGCTCATTTTGTACAATTCTCTGAACAGTTCATCAACCAGCAACCTACATCAGACGAGAATAAGACTTGGCCAAAAGCGAAGTTTGTTGATTTGGAACACCAATTCAGAGCTATATCTCGTACGCAAAAGTGTCTTCTCACACATCAACACATCGGCGTCCTCCGACCCGTGAGAAGTAACCCTGAGTTGATCGCGTTGCAGCCAGATAAAGGATGGGGAACGGTTTTGCTGAACAGAGTTAATTACGCAAATAAGACACAGCCTATTTTGAATGATACTGTGAGATTTAAAGAGGAAGAGAGATCCGACTACCCGAAAGACATCGAGCAGAGTATCATGAAGATAACTTCATCAATGAACTAACCTTAAAATCTCTAAATTCAATTGGAACCGGGGTTCCCCAGCTATTTGGACTTCCGAAACTTCACTAACCAGGATTTCTACCCCGGTCAACTTCGTCTGTATAACTTGCCACAATACAAAATAGCTAAATGGCTCGTAAAACTTCTGAAACCCATTCTGGACTGAATCGCCCAGTTCCTTCTGAATGTTAGTTTCGAACTTGCTGGCATATTTAAGACAACCGTTAATCAGAACAAATATTTGCGCTCATTCGATGTACATTGGCCGTTTGCAAACGTTTCCCTGGATGGAAGTATCGAATTCCTGCTTTATATGAGGGGGCATTATTCAGAAGTTGGAATACACGAAAGCTAGTCGGGACAACTACTGCTGCTGCGTATCAAAAACATCAGCTCGTTTTTCAAGGTTCACCTTACAGACAAATTGATGGAGTTCCTATGGTTAGCTCGCTAGGCCCTATTTTGGCTGATATCTTCGTAGCAAATCTTGAGCAACAAATAACAGAAGTTATCTTCGGTACAGTTATAAAAGCAATGCGCTTCTCATCTTAGACAGTCAACTTAAAGCACATAGCTTAACGGATCAACTGATTTCTTCACACCTTGTCACGCATTCCAGTATGGAAGGCGAAAACCAAGACAGTTTATCATTTCTTCAGATATGCATCAGGAGAAATGCAGATGGCTCTGTTCAACGAGATGCCCGTCGCAAGAGCATATGGACAGGTCAGTGCCTGCTATTTGAAAGCCTTGTACTTCGATCCTATGAAGAAAGTTTGGTACGCAAGTTGTTTGGTCAGGCCAGAATTGTTTGCACGGAAGATACTGTTCAAGAAGAGATGGAGCCGTTAGAGATCACCTACAGCTAAACGACTATCCTAAACCGTTTGTTTCAGGGTCCAGGCAACCTCTTTAGGTAAGAATTCGACCGGACACGGTGTCCAAACAGCCGGTATTTCCTTACCTCCTCTACAAGAGGGATGATGTATGTCAACTAATTCACTGTCATCTGGTTAGTTCTATCGCGAGCACACACAATGCCGTTCTCTTAGTGATTCTTTTCAGAACATTCCGGCACCCAAAGCCTTTCGTGGCACAACCGGTACCGAAGTTAGCCAAATCTAATGGTATTTGTGACTATCGATGTGGATGTGAAGCTTCCTACATAGGTACGACTAAGCGTCAATTATGGACCAAGGTTATAGAGCATATCCCGAAATGAGTCAGAAAGCAGGTCACGCAACATACTACGTCACAGCCGCGCATAAAAACAAGGCGCGTGCATCATCCATCGCACGTTGTTCTAATGACTAAACACCATCCTACAGCGGTATTTCGAGTTATCTACTCAACGTAACATAGAGGAACACTGCACTGGGTTACAGCCGTTGCCATCCGAAGGTTCAAAGGCGCGGTGTGTAGTCAGAAACAAATGTTTGTAGAGTTGTCGCCAATGTGGTAGTGAAAATGGTTGTAAACGCTGACATTTGGCCTTATCTGGTTTCTTGATCGTTTTCTCATGCTGATATATATATATATATATATATATATATATATATAACGAACAAGACTTGTTTTCTATGTTTGATCATCAGGCTAATTACATCCAGGAAATTCATTTGACCGTTGTTGTCCGACCAATTGAGTGCGGTCATTGAACAATTTGCATTTTGTAAACGCTATGTTGATGATATATTTTGCATCGTGAACGATAATTCCAACATGGACAGAGTCATGGCAGCTTTTACCTCAGCCCACAGCAGTATTAAATTCAACCAGTAGTCGGACAACAACGGTCAAATGAATTTCTTGGATATTGGCATAGTAAGACGAGAAGATGGCTCAATCCAATGACATGTGTACAGAAAACAAACTTGGAGTGGCCATTACATTCACTTTGACAGTTTCGTTCCGCTAAGTCAAAAGCGAAACCTCATACGATGTCTGACGGGTAGGGCTTCAAAGATCTGCACTCATGACACTTTACAAGCTGAGCTAGACTTTCTACAAGAAGTGTTCATGCAGAATGGCTACCCAATACGTTTCAATCAGAAGACGATGCAGGCGGTAGAGTTGAAATCTAAATCACCTTCTGCGAATAAGAAACTTGCGTTTATCAGTCTTCCTTTCAAGGGTGATCCCATGGCCGAAGTGATCTCAAGAAAGCTGAAAAAGTCAGTGGAAACAACCTACTTTGCCGCTCAATTGTGCGTGAGTTTCCGTTCAACACCCATTATCATGTCACAACTCAAAGACAAACTTCCTTGTTCTACAACCAGCTGTTATGTATACTCACTTGTTTGCTCGTGTCGAGCATCATATATTGGTCGTACTGCAAGGCGATTGTCTGACAGAATGCGTGAACATCATCCTGCTTGGTTGAATAGTGGTGTGGTTAAAACGGTTACAAGTGCAATCGTTGCTGATTTGACTGATTCTAATCATTTTGTCAGTAAGAAAGACGCTTTTCAGATTGTTTACCGAGTGCCAAGGAATCGATCCAAGATGGTGAGATTCCGAATGTTGACCGTTGCCGAGGCCATTAGTATCCGATTACGCAACCCTGACCTCTGTGCTCAGAAGAAGTTCGTGCGGACACTTAATCTACCCTGGCCCACAATCAGTCAAGCCCACGAATTGGAACAGTGATTGTGAACTGATAACACACGCTGTTCATAACCTCTATTGGCCGTTTCTCTTATTCACCCCAGTTACTGTTTTCATATTTATTGTGTTGTAATTAGCCTGACGATCAAACAGAGAAAACAAATCTTGTTCGCTACTTTGTCATTGTCATGACTTCATTGGGTATTTTCGAGCGCATATATATATATATATATATATATATATATATATATCGGTATGTAGTATGCACTGGTAAAGATACAGCGAAATTTGTCCGGACGTAAACTCTGCAACGTCATCCTACTTCTTCATTCAACTTCCTGACCGGAAAAGAGTGTTTCAACTCCCTCATTTGTTGGTGACCACATGTTTCTTATAACACACTAGTTTTCCGCTTTTGATAGCTAAGCAAAATTTTAGGGCTCTTCTGTATTCGGCTTTCTTTCGGTTTCCCTTTTTCTGTAACACTATTGATTTTTTGCTCACTACTTTTGTTTTGTATTCATATGGTAAGTGAATACAGAAACATAAGCTCTTACTGCATTCTTTCAAGTACTTGTTAATGTGCGTAATATATGTAGTTATTTACCCATTTGTTAGACTTTGTATGGTCTATCTCGGACTTATTGGAGCCCATAGGTCAGACAGGTGTTAGTAGCACTTGCAGAAAATGCGTGGAACGTCAGCCTGGTTTACCTTGTTTTCGCAGGGTGATCTGGCATAAGTATTATATGCCTAATGTTAAAAATTCACCGGCAATACATTGTCGGTCTTTTGGTTGTTATCACTCATCAGTTATGTGCACTTTACGAACCCCGAGCAAGCATGTGAAAATAAGAGCGGCAGCCATCATAATCTGTCGTGCGACTCCACTGGACGTTGACCATTATACATGTACTGATTATAACATACATACATTTTTGCAGTCCTCAGTACTGACGGCTGACGCAATACAATCAGGTGTTGCTGTCACTACTTCTGAGGTGATATTGGCATCGTAGGTAAGAGCAAGCCAGAATTTAATTTAAAGACCTCCAAATGCAGTTTGTATTCATCCGTGGGTTTCTTTGAACAATTTAATGCATTCACTTATAAAAATTCTTAGAATACCAAAAATCCCGTCTATACTGCGTTCACAAAATTTCAAATCTGACCTCGCCACAAATAAATTGATAGCTTCTCAAAAGTACATTTGGATAAATTATAGTGCCATAATTTTTACAAAGCATTTGTAAGTCCATTCTTATTGTGCAGTGATTAATGCAGTTGCAGGTCATTAGTACATCGTATCGTGACTTTTTAATTACTGGTGTCATTCTCAAACAGTTGTTTTCTTTGTTGGAGTAAATGGAAACAATGCTTCAGACGAACCATTCAAACCCCCACATTGTAAAACTGTTTTCTATATAGACGCACTGTGACTTACCTTTTTAACAAAATCTGTGATAATACTCAAAGCCAGAGGTGCTTATGCTTGTGTCTGTGCAGGTTGCGTGCCGTTTGTGGTATAGACGTGGTTATGCAAAGTGTTCATAAAAACGAAAAATACCAAGTCGATAAGAGTAAACGGGTGGTAGCTTAAGAGTTCAAACGTTTCGGTATTCAACAGTGATATGTTTTGTATTCAACGGATGTGGACAGGGGACCCACGCTGCGATATGTTAGCTTTCTGTTTACTATCATCAGTAAAACATACAGATTATATACATCGATCAAATAGGGACAAGCGGTGCCTACACACCTACAAAGACACCAAGTATTATGCAGTCATGACCATGGCAATCCGGTAGGTTGCCTGGGTCATTTTCATATACATAACGTCTACTTATAAGTTCACATAAGCATCGTTTCGCAAAAGCCAGTTTTCGATTGCGCAACACTATCTTGAAAGATTCATCCGGGTCATCTTGTTCAGACGTATGCGGTTGCGCATTTGCACTTACTTCAGACTCCTGGAGGGCCAGTTCTCTATATTCGCATATACGGTTCGTTAATAACCTCTGTTTCACGTTTTTTTTTACCAGGTTAGTCACAGCTACAGGACGTTTGCATAGGCATGACAGATCGATGGCTATCTTAGCGAGTGACTAAACGTGGTTGAAACAACTGATGGCTCAATAGCCTCAACTTGGTGAACCGTCTGCTTGAAATCCGATACCATCGATTATTAAACACGTCATGACAACAGGTCACAGACTTGACCCAACTCCCTTGTTCAGAGTCCTGCTGCCCAATTTAAACCCGAAGTTGCTGACCTTCTGCAAGATTATGCTCACCCACGTTTATCAGTCGCCATTATTCACATGAAAGCGTCTAAGGCAACCAATCGGGTTATCGTGGCCATGGTTACTTGATATCTGCGTTTGTGAACACGTTTGGTCACTGTTTACCTCTATTTCTCTGACATCTGTAACCTGCGTGTATTTTTGTTTGTAACGTTTTATGGTAAACGAATTATTAGGAGATTCCATCGTATGTCCCACTCCTCTTGTGATGAAGTGACTAAAGAACGTTTCTAGGTGTAGACAACACATTACGTGGCTTATTATCTAGTCAGTCATGGTTTACATTTCAACCTAAAGTGGTCCCATTGAATATGCACATGCATGATGGTAACTTTGTCACCATATTTTCAAAGCGATATAAAGGTTTAGGCACAACAGTGCATGCTGGATAATCGTGATTGTTACTCACACCTGAGGAACTCGTGGAATATCAACTAAAGAGTTGGCTTCGTAAAAAGTACGCAACCTTGACGTCAGACCAAGATAAATCGCGTTGTACGTTGCAAACTACTATTGATTCTACTTTCAAACTGTTCGTTCCAAAATATCCGACTATTTTCATTCAATGTCTTGTTTTCAATGTCTTATTTTCCTAAACTTGAAGTGCTACCAAAGAAGTGTGAAAAGTAAAACCAAGGTAATTTATTCGAATGATGATGAATATGTTCAGAGGAAATCACTGTGTCACTCTACCTTCAATTAGCACACATCAGGTCTAACCGATCACGACCTTCTCCTACTGTTTTACCCCCTATTTCTTCTGCCTTCCATGTGTCTTCGGGCGATAGTTCATTGCTGAGATCAAGACAATTGGTAAACAATGACGCCTCCAATGTCCGCATTCTCCGACAAGTCGGTCAGCAAGCTGCTCCGGCTAATAATCTCTCAAGTCTGGAACTTGATGTGTGCTGTGTGTCGAAGACGCGAGTCTACGATTCTAGCACGGTCAGCCATTTGAGATCACCCCTAGATAGCTGTCGATCCAAGCGCTTCTGTCTCAGGGTTTCCGGTGACGCTGAAACTGAATCTCGCGGTCAAACTAGAGTGGGAATCGCAATGAATTCCAGAACGAAGCAATGCTTGCTCGATTGAATCTTAGTGAACAGCCGCTTGCGTGCTATCAGACCAAATACGTCAGTTAAAGTCTGTCAATGCAAATCAGAAAGACGTTGTGTATTCATC